>CM051265.1:16031533-16076533 GCA_027921565.1 Artemia sinica | reverse complement strand
GTAGCTATTGCAAACGAACGGGATAACTGTAGGTTCTTCCTCGGTACCCTGGATGCCCCTGGGTGGCAGAGGCGGAACTAAGGTCTAAGGTAATATCATTAAAATATAGATTTTTTTTTAATTATACATTATAGATACAAATATACAATACTATATATAGACATACATTTCATAAAATATATAGATGCATATTTTATACATGCAGATTATTATATAAAAGTAGAACACTTTTTAGAAGAGTTAAGTAAACGAGCAGTTGAAAAATAAATACACCACTCAACCTGACGTCAATACCGAACTGGCACCATTTCAAAGCGAATGGTGCAATAGTACTTCTCAAAACTATTTTGTAGAAACTAAATCAGAACATTGATTGCTTAATCACATTTCCTTGAAACTGTGTTGTATTTACTAACAATATAATCATTAATGGCGATACCTTGGCAACATACTACGTATGGAAAATCTCTGTCTACTAAATGGTTCCAATAATGGTTCCAACCAACAGTTTCACCCAGCAGAGGCAGGCAAAAAGTAAATACATAAAAGAAACTAGCCTAAACAAAACAAGGGGTGTAATTTGCTATGGGGCAGGGGGGCAAGTGCCACTACCAGACCTCGATTTGCCCCCCCCCCCCCCCAGTTGCAATTTAGTTTCTTCCAAAATCTTGTCAAAACTAAGATTAACCTGCATAATTCAAACATTAACAGAACAGATCAATTTTTTTTTAGTATATATTTACCTTTATAGTACTATTAATTAAAAAAAAACTTTTTTCCACAAAACAAGTTTTTCAAAGAAAAGTAAAGAACTCCATTAAACCAAAAATGAGCAAAAATAAAAAAATATAATCTACCATGGGTGAAACTACCACAAATCAGTACCGATAAATAAAATCACATCCAAAGACATCCAAACAAAATTTTGAGATAGCCATTTTTGTTCAGCGTAGTTGATTTCCAGATAGAAATTATGTTTTTGAGGAGGACACTTCCCCACGGCCTTCAGGGCAAGGGTTTTAAGTTATGCCCCGGGGGCATATAAGGTTTTTATAGATAGCTATGTCGTCGGAACTTCCAAAAAGGCTCGTTCGATTGGAAATTCAAAGGGCTAGTGCCCTTTTTTAATAATCGAAAGTGATTGGAAGGCAACTAGCCCCCCTCTCACACCCATCCTTTCCCCAAACACATCCAATCAAATTTTGAGTTAGCCATTTTGTGCAACGTAGTTAAAAGTTCTAGAAATTAGGTATCTGAGGATGGCAACCCCCCAACAGCCCTCAGGGCAAGGGTTGTAAGTTATGCCCTGGGGTCAAATAAGGTTTTCATAGAAAGTCGAAGAAACTTCAAACAAAAAAGGGCTCATCTGATTGGAAATTGAAATGGCTAGTCCCTCAATTTCAAATTTTTTCCCTTTTTAATAGTCTAAAGTGATTGGAAGGCAACTAACACCCCTTCCACGCCCACCATTTATCCAAGCACATCCAATCAAAATTTTGAGACAGCCATTTTTTTTCAAAGTAGTTGAAACGTCCGGAAATTATATCTAAGATGATGACACTCCCCCCCACAGCCCTCAGGGTAAGGGTTGTAAGTTATGCCCTAGGGACATATAAGGTGTTTATTAACAGCTTTGTCGTAGAAACTTGAAAAAGGGGTCATTCGATTGAAAATTCCAAGGGCTAGTGCCCTTTTTAATAGTCGTAAGTAATTTGAGGGCAATCAACCCCCCTCTCACGCCCACCTTTTCCCCAAACACATCCAATTAAAATTTTTATATAGCCATTTTGTTGAAAATAGTTAAAGTCGAATGTTATTGGAGGATAACTAACACCCCTCTCACATCCACCATTTCCCCAAACACATCCAATCAAAATTTTGATATAACCATTCTGTTTGACATAGTTAAAAAGTCTGGAAATTATGTTTTTGAGGATGCCACCCCCCTTAGAGGCCTCAGGGCAAGGGTTGTAAGTTATGTCCTGGGGGCATATAAGGCTGTTTTTTTTATAGAAAGTGTTGTCATAGAAACTTCAAAAAGGAATCATTCGATTGGAATTGAAACGGCTAGTGCCCTTTTAAACAGTCGAAAGTGATTGGATGGCAAGTAACCCCCCCCCCCCTCACGCGCACCATTTCCCAAAACACATCCAATCAAAATTTTGAGATATTTATTTTGTTCAACGTAGTTCAAAGGTCCAGAAATTATGTCTTTGAGGATGACAACCCCCTCACAGCCCTCAGGTCAAGGGTTGTAAGTTATACCCTTGGGCACGTAAGGTTCTTATAGAAAGCGTTGTCGTAGAAACTTCAAAAAGGGCTCATTCGATTGGAAATTGAAAGGGCTAATGCACTTTTTAATAGTCGAAAGTGATTGGAGAGCAACTAACCACCCTCTCACACCCACCATTTCCCCAAACACATCCAATCAAAATTTTGAGATAGCAATTTTCTTCAACGTAGTTGAAAGTACTAGAAATTAGGTCTTTGAAAATGGCAATCCCCCCCCCCCGCAGCAAGGGGGGTTTGGGTTTCATAAATGAAACCCAAACCGAGCAGAAGTTACAGTAAATAACCGAGTCAAATTCAAAACAAGCAAAAATTAACATGAGTTAACATTATAGATACAAATATACAATACTATATATAGACATACATTTCATAAAATATATAGATGCATATTTTATAAATGCAGATTATTATATAAAAGTAGAACACTTTTTAGAAGAGTTAAGTAAACGAGCAGTTGAAAAATAAATACACCACTCAACCTGACGTCAGTACCGAACTGGCACCATTTCAAAGCGAATGGTGCAATAGTACTTCTCAAAACTATTTTGTAGAAACTAAATCAGAACATTGATTAATTAATCACATTTCCTTGAAACTCTGTTGTATTTACTAACAATATAATCATTAATGGCGATACCTTGGCAACATACTACGTCTGGAAAATCTCTGGCTACCAAATGGTTCCAATAATGGTCTGGAAAGTAGGGCTCAAAACCCCTATACTTCCCAAGGCCAGAACATAATTTGCCCTTTACTGCAAAAAACACTCGTTATTTATTGTAATTTCTGCTCGTTTTAGGTTTCAATTATTTATCGATGCTGATTTATAGTAGTTTCACGCTTGGTAGATTATTTGATTTTATTTTTGCTCATTTTTGGTTTAATGGAGTTCTTTATTTTTCTTTGAAAAATTTATTTTGTGGAAGGTTTTTTAATTAATTACAATAAATAACCGAGTCAAACTCAAAACGAGCAGAAATTAACATGAATAGGGCTCAAAAACCCCTATGGCTTCCCAAGACCAGAACATAATTTGCACTTTACTGAAAAAATGTAAATATTTTTACTTTTATAACTTTAATAAATCAAATAATTTTAACATTTTGATTACTAAATATCAGTATATGAATATTAAACTGACAATGCACATTCATTTGTATTTTTTTTTAGTAAAATGCAAATTATGTTCTGGCCTTGGGAAGGCATAGCCCAACTTATGTCAATTTCTGCTCGTTTTGAGATTCATCTATTTATCGATACTGATTTGTGATAGTTTCACGCTTGGTAGATTATTTTATTTTATTTTTGTTCAGTTTTGGTTTAATGAAGTTCTTTACTTTTCTTTGAAAAAACTGGTTTCGGGAAAAAGTTTTTTTAATTAATTTCTATTCGTTTTATATTGATATAGTCTTTTCAGGGAAAAAGAAAATAATACTTTAAATCTTTTCGTTTTTTTTTAAGACTTTATAGTTTCGCCTGCTATTTGTATATTTGAGAAAAATTTTCAGCAATTTTTAACAACATACACCCTTTTAAAAATCTGGGCACAAACAATACCTCTTCTAGTTGGCCTGAAATAGAAAACTTGATACCATTCGCAAAAAAAAATCTGTTTACTTTCTTTGGTAGCTTGGATACACTTACGCTATTTTGATTTGGTTAATTTTAAGAGCAGAAGTGCCCCGAAAGTTTGAACATAATACTTTCAGTCGTTCTTGGGATACTGCTGAGATGCCTTATTGGGAATTAGCATTCACACAGTGCATTTTGATTTAATCTTAAGGCAACATTTAGTTTTTAAACATAATGGGCAAATGGAGGGTTGGCGTGGGAGGGGGACTAGTTGTCCTCCAATAACTTTCGACAATTAAAAAGGGCATTAGCCCTTTCTATTTTTAATCGAATGAGCCCTTTTCGAAGCTCCTACGACAACTCAACCGATACGAAGTGCCCTGGTCTAAAAAAAAAGAAGATAATAATACATTGTACCCACATCGATTTTTACTATAAAAATGTCAAGCCTTCCAATCACTTTTGACAATTAAAAAGGGCACAAGACCTTTAAATTTCCAGTCGAATGAGCCCTTTTTGAGTTTCTACGACAACGCTTTCTATAACCACCTTATATGCCCCCAGAGCATAAATTACAACCCTTGCCCTGTGGGGGTTGTTATCCTCAAAGACCTATTTTCCAGAACTTCCAACGACGTTAAACAAAACGGCTATCTCAAAATTTTGATTGGATGTGTTTGGGAAAATGTTGGGCGTGAGAGGATGCACTCCAACCACTTTCAACTATTAGAAAAAGGCACTAGCCCTTTCAATTTCCAATCGAATGAGCCCTTTTGAAGTTTCTACGACAACACTTTCAATAAAAAACCTTATATGCCCCCAGGGCATAACTTACAACCCTTGCCCTGAAGGCTGGGGGGGGGGGTGTCATCCTCAAAGACATAATTTCTAGAACTCTCAACTACGTTGAAGAAAATTGCTATCTCAAAATTTTTATTGGATGTGTTTGGGGAAATGGTGGGCGTGAGAGGGGGGTTAGTTACCCTCCAATCACTTCCGACAATTAAAAAGGGCACTAGCCCTTTCAATTTCCAATCGAATGAGCCCTAAGTTTCTACGACAACACTTTCTATAAAAACCTTATATGCCCCAGGGCAAAAGTTACAACCCTTGCCCTGAGGGCTGTGAGGCAGTTGTCAACCTCAAAGACATAATTTCCAGACCTTTCAACTACGTTCAACAAAACGGTTATCTCAAAATTTGGATTGGATGTGTTTGGGGAAATGGTGGGCATGAGAGGGGGATTGCTTGCCCCACCAATCACTTTCGACTATTAAAAAGGGCACTAGCCGTTTCAATTTCCAATCGAATGATCCTTTTTTGAATTTTCTACGACAAAGCTTTCAATAAAAATCTTATATGCCCCCAGGGCATAACTTACAACCCTTACCCCGAGGGCTGCGGGGGGAGTGTCATCCTCAAAGATATTCCGGACCTTTCAACAACTTTGAACAAAATGGCTATCTCAAAATTTTGATTGGATGTGTTTGGATAAATAGTGGGCATGGAAGGGGTGTTAGTTGCCTTCCAATCACTTTCGACTATTAAAAAAAAAGGCACTAGCCGTTTCAATTTTTCATCAAATGAGCCATTTGTGAAGTTTCTACGACAACACTTTCTATCAAAACCTTATCACTCCCCCCAGGGCATAACTTACAACCCTTGCCATGAGGGCTGTGGAGGGGGGGTTGTCATCCTCAAAGACCTAATTTCCAGAACTTTCAACCACGTTGAACAAAACGGCTATCTCAAAATTTTGATTGGATGTGTTTGGGAAAAAGTGGGCGTGAAAGGGGGGTTAGTTGCCTTCCAATCACTTTCGACTATTAAAAAGGGCACTAGCCATTTGAATTTCCAATCGAATGAGCCTAGTTTGCAGTTTCTACGACAACGCTTTCTATAAAAACCTCATGTGCTCCCAGGGCATAGCTTACAACCCTTGCCCTGAGGGCCGTGGGGGAGTTTCCTCCTCAAAAACATAACTTCTATCTGGAAATCAACTAAGCTGAACAAAATGGCTGTCTCAAAATTTTTATTGGATGTGTTTGGGAAAATGGAGGGCGTGGAAGGGTGTTAGTTGCCTTTCAATCACTTTCGACTATTAAAAAGGGCAAAAGCCACTCCAATTTCCAATCGAATGAGCCCTTTTCGAAGTTTCTACGACAACTCTTTAGATACGAAGTGCCCTGGTCTAAAAAAAAAATAATAATACATTGTGCCAACATCGTTCTTTACTTAGGCAGCGCGATAGCGCTGCCTATGATAAAGTACCTTTATAATACTTTTATAGTACTAAATAGTACCTTCATGGTACCAAATGCCTTATTTTTAAGTTTTTACTGTCATTTTCACTTTATTTGGGAAATTGGCTCCAAATTTGCCCCCCCCCCCCAAGATTTTGACGAAAATACGCCATTGAGCAAAACATGAAATAAAAATACAAAGATAACAAAGAAACGCTAAATGAAAAAGACAAAAGAAAATTTACAATAGATTGTTCGTTAAAATATAATAAAAATAATAAACTTTTGAATCAGCAGTAGCAGAGCATTTGTTTGACCTTCCAAACCATACTAGGTTATACTATTTAATCAAACGAAAATAGTTGATACTTTTGTTGGACTTTTATAAAGTTTCTGAGAAATAATAGAAATAAAAAAAAACTATTTACGGGGATATAGATTAAATCTGATTTACAAACACTTAATTAAAAGACAGGTCAAAACCTCAAATACCTTGAACATTAACATTCTGCATTATAAGCCCCAAACAAGTGTCAATCTTATAAATAAACATCAGGATGAAAATAATTATGGAAAGAGTCAACGTGCCTGTGCTGGATTTGTAAATAAAAAGATGCATTCATTTTATAACGCGTGAGTTTTCTTGGCCTGTGTCTATTTATAACCTTTGATTTCCTCTAGAGTTTATTCTATCTAAACCTGATAAATTCTGTTCACACATGTCATAAGTAAGATTTTTAAAAATAAATGAGTTGTTTCATTACTAGGGTTCCATTCAGAAGATAGTTTGAGAAATACGCGTACAATAGCGGACAGTTTGATCTTGTACCTCACAAGCCAAGAATTTTATTGACAAAATAATTTATTGACAATAATTATTTTTGACAATAATTTATTGACAAATAAATAATTTTCTAAACTGGTCGACGGGTAGCAGGGCTTGATGTTTTGGTCATAAACATATTGATTTTGAAATTTTTCTCAATTTTGATTTTTATTTAAATGTGAGTTTTCTTTTCTTTTTGTTTTTTTTTACCGTTTTGTTTTTATCTGTATTTAATTTGTTTCGTGTTTTGTTTAAGCTAGTTACTTTTACTAATTTATTTTTTTCCCGTTGATAAAGGCTTCCGGATGTGAAGCCGAAATATTTGTCTTTTTACTAGTTAAACTATGGTAATTTATACAAAAGTAATTTACAAAAATATTGATGGAGCAACAGAGTCTCACTACTGGGGAGTTCCTAATATTGATGGAGTAACAGTGTCTCACTACTGAGTATTCCTAACATTTCTTTGAAATTTGGTAGACATGGCTGTGTCTTGTGCCGCAATCTAGTAGAGAACGAAGTCCAGCGCGTATTAGCCGATAATTAAAATCGCTTTTTGAAAAAAAAAAAAAAAAAACTGTCGAGTGAATAAAAATCTCTATTAGAAATTAATTCAGGAAAGATAAGTATTATTTCGGTTAATATTATCATTAAAAGTTAACTGTGAAAAAATTACGAGAATTTTGAAAAATCGCCTGACACCCCACAAAATGGTGTCAGTTCGAATTGAAAACTGCACAATTAAAATCTACATAGCCGAAAATTCCATATAGAAGAATCACAGTCCGTATCTTCAGCATCAAGGAAACTCGTTTTTTCGCCCGAAAAGCAGTAATGTGTCTCTCTTTTTTTATTGTCCTTTTTTTCTTCGTCGCTAGGGGGGCACTGAAACATCACAGTGATGTTAAGTACACATAAGAAAGGAAATTTTTATTTCTAGTACTTTTTATGAGTATCAAATTGACTAATATAATTGATCTTATTTAATCTCATTAATCTTGGTATAATTTAATTCCAAATGATGTATTTAATTGGTTATCCATCAAATCAAATAAGTTAAATCGTTTTAAAAGATGCATTACTACTTTCCACACTCTTCGTGGCACAATGGCATATTCGCTCCCAAAGATTCACGTACTCCATAAGGAATAACCGATTAGGTAAGCAGAAGAAGGACAGTTACCTGTCGCAAACGCCATTGTGTCTGCCAGGAGAGTCCCTTAAACTGTGAGAGCCAGGTGAACGGGACTGACGCTTCCCTTGTTTATTGGTGAACATCCTGGTGGGAAAGTGACGTCACCATGAGTGACTACAAATATGAGTGTGCGTCAGTTCTGAACTTTGTAGAAACAGTATTACGTCACGAAAAAAGTGTCAAAGAAGACTTTTTGAGGCTTACAGTAAACGGTAAAAAAAAAAAAAAAAAAACAAAAAAAAAAACCTGGTTTATAATCCCATGGAAGAGGCACTACTTCTTTGTATGTTTTTTTTTTGTGGCTACTTTGTGGCTACTTGGAATCTACTTCGCTGACATTTCTCGAACTTGTTTATGGATTAGGTAAGCGTAGTGCCTTGTTATTAGATTATTCTGCAGCTGGTTTCCCCGCCAGCTGAGCTAACTTTGCTGTGCTCAAGTACAGTCATAGTACTTGCACTTGCTAACATAGTACATGTACTTGCTAACGCTATATATATCGCGTCCCTATGAGACTCCTTATCAAAGATGGAACAGTTAAAGATCCGATCAGAGTTTTGCTGTTATTTGAAGTTTCTATTAGGTTTCCCGTTATATTTTAGAAACAGTTGCGTTTTGCAAAAATATTCAGGTCCGGATCCTTTAACAGTTATTGGTCTCAAGAGTGTGAGGTCTTTCAGAAGCCTAGATTATTTGTTTCAGTTTTGCCATTTCATATAACATAAAAATGTTGTTTTGAGTAATTATTTAGTTTTGAATAACTATGTGCTATGTAAATTGTGTCGTTTAGAAGTTGAGTTTTTATTAGCGGGAAAAATAAACTTATCTTATCCTAAAATGGTGTCAGGTCAAATTGAAAATAGATTACAGCCCCCATCTTGAGTACAAGGAAAATCCTTTTGTCGCACGGGAAGTAGTGTCTCCTTTTTTATTCTCTTTATTTTTTTTTTTCCTGTTGTCTCTTTAGCACGATGAAGAAAAAAAAAAGAAAACCTGTTTTAATTGAAGAAGACGAATAATTCAGAATCTAATTGATACCAAATTTGTTGATATTCAAGAAATTTATGGATGTTGTAATATGGAAAAAGCTATAAGAAAATATCGAACCTGGACTTCAACACTAAGCTTCAAGAGGTATTAACTTCCAAGAGAGAGACTTACTTAAATTTATTTAGGAAAATATCCTTGACAATGTGTAAATCTTCAGTGCATGACTGCAAAAAGGCTCCGCTCGATCGTGGAACGACATCCTTTATCTGTAAATAAAAAAGTGATTTTCTGAAATTAAAGAAATGATTTAAAATGAACAAACCATTGGTGGCAACAGGGGGCGGGGCGTCAATTCACAAAAATTTGGGGGGGGGGGGTAAAATGTATTTTTCAAAATATTGGAGAGTGGTAGGGGAAACTTTTTTCTTTTTATCATCTTTTTAAAAAGAAAACAAAAAAAGAATTTTGAATCGAAAATTCCTCCCATAAGGTATTTTTGGGAGGATTTGTTAGATCTTTTCCCGAGAAATAGTCTACGAACTATTTTAGGTACCGTTTGAATGACTGCATTTCAAATACTAAGCTGCACGAAAAATGTAACTCTATCCTGCTTTCTAAGGCTATAATCAAAGAAAGACTGAGATAGCAGGGACGCGTTATGCGGATGAAGGATGACAGATTGTCAAAGATTGTCCTTTTCAGGGGAATATATTACCTTTAACTGGTTCTGAAAATGTAGTAGTTACACACAGGGGTGCATCCAAGAAATCGGTCAGAGGGGGGGGGGGGGGGGGGGGGGGGGAGGAGGCTAGACCGCAAAAAACTTACATGTCAAAAATATTCAAGATGTCAAAAATATTCAAGATTCGACTGATCCTTCCTTCACCATAAATCTATAGGCAAACGCTTACGGTTTTGTTTGCAACCATCAGCTTAATCTTTCAAACAGCTCAAGAAGTTTACCTAAAACTTAACTACTTGGCACACACCCAAATGATAGATTTAGTAATATTCGAAAAAAAAAAAAAAAAAATTGGTTTGCATATTACACGTAAAGGAGGCCCTGGACGGTCAATCATTTTGATCAAAAGTTTCCATCAATCTATTGACGTGTGCTTCAATTTATCTTCAATTGACCTTTCAATCAGCCCTTCGATATCGACCGAAGCTAATCTAACACTGCTTTTGACCAAATAATTGAGTCATTCAAGCTTTCTATCAATCACCGTCAACGCTGGACTCAAGCGTCAAACAGGTTCCTAGACGGTCAATCATGCTTGAGTCAATCGACTGACGGAAACTTTTGATCAAAATGATTGACCGTCTAGGGGCGTCCTTAAAATATCAAGAATCACAACAAAAACTTCCAGATGAACAAAGGCCTGTAGGAGAAGGATTTTCTTTCCGTAAAAGATGTTAAATATAAGCTAAAATTAAGCTGAAATTCTTCTCTCAGGGAATTAGTATTCTCATGATTAATTTCTAAACTATTTATTTTTGTTATGCCCAACTCTTATTTGATTACGCTTTCCCATTTACTTCTCACCAAAAGATCTGACAGCTAAAACTCAGAATACTCAAAAAGGAGCTTTAAAATGTACTCTTCTCTCGCTACTTATGAGGAGGATCTAGATCAACTTCATCTGACTAAATAGACAATGAGGCGATGTAAATTTACTGTGGATTTTGGACTGAAATGCCGACAGTCTAACTTTCGCTGCATCATTGTTTCTCCCTCAAAAAGACAACTGGCAAAATATCGTTGCTGCTATTTTGCGACTCAACTTTTTTATTATTATCATTTTTTTTTTTAATATTGACATGTTAGCCCAACTTTAATATTGACATGTTTAATAATTGATATGTTTAATATTGCTCATGGTAGCTTATTTTTTTGTAGAATTGAAAGCTTTACGGAACCATTAACAATCTTAATATGCTGCTAGTCCTGGTAATTTCTTTATTTATTTTCGGCATTGACCTTCACTTGAATGTTTCAAGCGAGGGATTTGGAGAGATCATCTCTGCTGAGAGGTTTCCAGGTGATGACGGATTGTAGGCAAACCTCATTTTTGGGTGTTTTTAACGGGGTGCACCCCGCTCAAGGTAGTCCTGTCGGGCTGTGTTTTGATGAATTGCCCTTAAAGGCTTTGCTCTTTCACAAGCGAGCTCCGATAACTCCTCTGATGGAGGGGAATGTGTGCATTTGTACAAGACCAACAATTACCACGTCGAAACAGTCTTGGATGGATTGCACTTTTGGATCGAATGGGTTTGGCCTCAGGTAAATTACCAAGTTATGCTCTTCTTTACTTGTTTGATTACTTAGAGACGTCAATACATAATCTCCGTGCTTTTTGCAGGCCCTACGGCAGCTGGGATAGATCTCTGGGTCCCATATTACCAAGTAGAGATCAACCCCACTATGCCACCAGAGGGGTCACCAAGGACTATTGACAAGCTTTAAGAAAAATCTTTTTTCTTCTTCTTGCTTGGATTCTTTCGCATAATCTCACCGCCGAAATAAAATTCTAGGCCTTGTAACGGGTTTCTGCAGCTAAGGTCGAACATCGGGTCTCGTATTACCAGGCAGAGATCAATTTCTACTATGCCAAGATAGGACTCATCAAGGACTATTCAAAAGCGTTAAGAAAAATCTTCTTTTTCTTGCTTGGATTATTACGGAGATGCTTTCACATAGTCTTATCACCGGAATAAAATTCCATGCCTTGCGAAGGTTTGCCGCAGCTGAGATCGATCTGCCGTATTACAAAGCAGAGATCAACTCCATTGTGACATCACAGGATTTAGCTTAATGCTACTGATTTGAGAAGAAATATTCCATGTCCAAACATTAACTTGGCTCTGTCAGGTCTTTATGCAAGGGCACGAGGTCGGAATCAGCCCAGGGGATGGGGATGGACCTGGAATTGAACAACTTGAATGCTGTCCAAAAAAGTGTTAGTTTTTTAATACATTTTAGGAATCGAGGACCAATCGAATCCTGTGTTATTTATAATATTTATTAGTGACATTCCTGGCGGGCTATTAGGAAACATTAGTGGAATATTGTATGCAATTACCGCAAAACATTATTATCGATTCTAGCTAACAACATCCCTAGTAGAACTACTCATCATAAGCATCCAGCAATTGATGCTGACAGACAAACATATCCAATTAGATATATTTTCCTTGATGTGGCAATATTTTTTAATAGGAAAGTTTCTTTTGTAAATACTTTTCTTTTTTCTTTTGTTTTGCAACTTTATCAAAATATTAGTGGTTCAAAAATAAATGATTAATTATTACTATATCTCTTTATTCCTTCCAAATACTCCTTTACCCATCTATGGTAAAGGTAGTCATATTCCTTTACCTAAGTATGTTAAAGGTTATCACATTAATTTATTCATTTCAAATATTCCTTCACTTAATTATGGTGAAGGTTATCATATTCCTTCACCTAACTATGGCAAGGGTTATCATATTCCTTTATTCCTTCATCTAACTATGGTAAAGGTTATCATATTCCTTCCAGCTTGACAACTAGAGAACTTACCTTCAGTACTAGCAGCCCCATAGCAAATATACACAAGATGCTGATTAAGGATAGACATAGACTGACAGCCCCCAAGCAAGCTGCTTCCTTGCTGATAGATTCATAGTAAATTGGCTGGTAGCCAAATGGAAGATCTTCACTTCGTGAAAGATATTTTACTGCGCTAAGTGCAAACAAAATGCCCTAAAATTATGAACAAAATTACATATTGCTTTCGTATGGCAAAATTAACGATTAAATGCAAGAAGATGAAATATTGATCTGTGAGCTGTGAGGTAATAACGTTTCTCTGGGAGAATTTACAAGCTAGATTTTATAAGAACGTGTATGGCGATTGTTATAATTTGGCTCATTAAAACAATTTTATTTAAATTGCCAGAAATATACTAATAGAAAATCCTGAAGAAAAAAACAATTTTTAAATCAAGCCTCCTCCCCTTCGAGATTGACTTAATAAGTATCCAAAATAGTTACATAGCTTTTGAAAGCTAAATAAAAATACTTAAATAATTTATTGAGCTAATAAGAAAAAAACTCAAATTATCAATATTACCAATTTTTTGTTTGCATTAATAATATTATTAGGAGAAATTCTGAAGATGGACGAATTATTGTATTTGGAAATTAATAAAAGCAATTCTGATACTATCATATTATTAGTATTATAATTAAGATTTTATGAAACTGAAACAATGTAGAATGTATCAATATTATCATTATCAAATTATCAATAGTATTACTATTACAAAATCTTTGCAGATACACTGATTATTCTACTAAAAATAAACCTTTATTATTTATATTGCTACTCGCATATTTTTATAGATGGATTATTTACTGTGTTTAGAAAAATCCCAATCTTAACATGCTTTTATTGAGAATTTATTTTGTACAAAAAGTTGATTGTACTTAAAAGAAAAGAAAAAACTCAAACCTTACTAGTACTATTATTGATATTTGTGTCATTTTTTTGTAGATTGATGAATTATCGAACTAATTAGAAAACAACAAAAAACTGATGTTCGAATACTATTATTCCTGTATTATTATTAAAAAATTTTTCTGTAGAAGGATGATTTATCGTACTTGATATTCTAAGAAAACAATGCTTTTCGGATGGAAGAAAAGAGCAAAGTTGCAACTTAAGAAGAACATAATTATTACTTCACAGTTTATGCAACCTAAAAACCAATTCAAGTAAACTAGTTCAGCTTGTTTCCCTAGAATTGAAGAATTCTGAAAAACTAGCACCCTACTGAAAAAAGCTGCGCTTTTCGCGCGGTTATTAACAGGATATTTTCCAGGAACAGAGAAGTTCTTAAGTAACCTATAGAAAACAAGACTAATTTTTAAGACTCTTAATAGTCATTCACCGGCAATGATTACGAGAAATTCTGAGAATTCTGAGAAACTAGCACCCTACTGAAAAAAGCTGCGCTTTTCGCGCGGTTATTAACAGGATATTTTCCAGGAACAGAGAAGTTCTTAAGTAGCCTATAGAAAACAAGACTAATTTTTAAGACTCTTAATAGTCATTCACCGGCAATGATTACGATAATTTATAACATGCAACTTTGTATTTTCATTTTTTTCAGTTTCCAGTTTTCGTATTTTTAGTTTTCAGGAAAACGCTACTTTTTCCCGAATTCTTCCAATATAGAGAAATGAGTCATATTATTTGGGTTATTTTTGTAGATATATGATGCATAGACTCCAAAATAATAATTTTATTCTTTTTAACTTTCAATTTACCGCTTTACTTCCATCCGAAAAACTTTGTTTTTAAAATTAATTTTTGTTCTTTTTTCAAAATATACACAATCAATTTTACAAAAGATCCTTGTCTAACATTGGCGAAAAAATTAGACAGGTGAATATGAGTTTTTGCAAAAAAAAAAGACATTCCAACATAGGTTTCTACCTGTCTTACAACTTTTCCAAGAAATTCGTAAAACTTTGTCAGACTGATAAGTCTTGAGGTGTATATTATCTACAGCATGTTCGGGAAATTGGAGATGAAACATTAAATGATTTATGAACTTCCCATGGTTACAGCATATTTTTTCTGCAAAATATAAAGTTTACTCACATAGAGTATAATTTCAGGAAGAATTACGTAAAAATCCCCAATCATATTTATGTCTGCATTCCTGAAGTTTTTATTCAGACTTTCTGAAATTTATGTATTCTGGTTCTTCCAAAAAAGGTCTAGTTTTGTTCGTTAGGGTTACGAGATAAGTCCTTTATCAGATACACGTACATGGGGGGAAGGGGGTGGGGACTTTCCAAAGTGGCAAAATGGGCACTTTTATAAAACAGCAAAAGAGAAGCAAATGTTTTGGTCCCCAAAATATTATAACAATATTAATATAAAATATATAATAATAATACATATAATAATACAATAAATAATGACAAATAAACAATATGAAAAGTATGAATATATATATATATATATATATATATATATATATATATATATATATATATATATATATATATATATATATATATATATATATATATATATATATATATATATATATATATATATATATATATATATATATATATATATATATATATATATATATATATATATATATATATATATATATATATATATATATATATATATATATATATATATATATATATATATATATATATATATATATATATATATATATATATATATATATATATATAATATATACATAATGCACAATATAAATAAAATAAATATAATATAATAAAATAAATGTTAAATTATAATATTTACTTCTTAGCTATCTTATAAAGGGCCTTTACCATCTAATACACCCCTCCCCTAGATTCGAATCCTTGTGGACATATGTTAATACTAAACTATATGGAACTTGTGAAACTCAAAAATATTTGAAAATTGTGTAGTTCGTTGAAGTCCACTAAATCCCTTTAAACAGGGAAGGGATGGGGGGAGATTGTTCAGAAGGCTGAAACGCGGGCTAAAAATCCCTTGAGCGGGTATAGGAGGATAAATTGCATCCTCCCTGAACATCCTGAACTCTGAACATCCTCCCACTGAATTGGGATATCTGTATTTTTTCAAGCGTATTTAAAACTAATCTGTGAAACTTGTCAATAATAAAATCATTCATTTTTGTCAATAATAAAATCAACCCGCGTTATCACTGAGATAACGCGGGTTGAAAATTCCCTTGAGCGGTTAGAGGAGGATAAATTGCAGGGAAATTCAAGTTCAGCTGGGATTGAACCAGAGTCTAAGCCTGAGTGATATTTGATTCACTGAGATAACGCGGGTTGAAAATTCCCTTGAGCGGGTAGAGGAGGATCAATTGCAGGGAAATTCAAGTTAAGCAGGGATTGAACTAGAGTCAAAGCCTGAGTGATATTTGATTCACTGAGATAATGCCGGTTGAAAATTCCCTTGAGCGGGTAGAGGAGGATAAATTGCAGGGAAAGTCAAGTTCAGCAGGGACTGAAACAGAGTCTAGGCCTGAGTGATATTTGATTCACTGAGATAACGTGGGTCGAAAATTCCCTTGAGCGGGTAGAGGAGGATAAATTGCAGGGAAATTCAAGTTCAGCAGGGATTGAACCAGAGTCTAAGCCTGAGTGATATTTGACTCACTGAGATAACGCTGGCTGAAAATTCCCTTTAGCGGGTAGAGGAGCATAAATTGCAGGGAAGTTCAAGTTCAGCAGGGATTGAACCAGAGTCTGAGCATGAGTTATATTTAATTCACTGAGATAACGCGGTTTGAAAATTCCCTTGAGCGGGTAGAGGAGGATAAATTGCAGGGAAATTCAAGTTCAGCAGGGATTGAACCAGAGTCTAAGCCTGAGTGATATTTGATTTACTGAGATAACGCGGGTTGAAATTCCCTTAAGCGGGTAGAGGAGGATAAATTGCAGGGAAATTCAAGTTCAGAAGGGATTGAACCAGAGTCTAAGCCTGAGCGGTATTTGATTCACTGAGATAACACGGGTTGAAAATTCCCTTGAGCAGGTAGAGGAGGATATAAATTGGAGGGAAACTCGTAACTGATCCAAAGAGATTGGGCGGATTTCATAACCAGCTTTTAAATAGTTTTTGACCGATATGCTATGTCAAAATTTTAAGTCAAGGCACTGTGGCCGTACTTAGCCGAAATTATTGTTTTGTAGCAGGAAATAGAACGTTGTTGGGTTGCGTTCTCTTTCACGACTTAAAAAAGATGTTATATATTCTTGATTGCCGGTCAGGTTAGCCCACTCCCAATATTCTATGACCTCGTGTTCGATATGGTTACCACTAGAAAAAAAAAACAAAAAAAAAACAACAACAACAAAAAAACAGAGAAACAGGAGACACATCAGTGCTTACCAATGTAAAAACGTGATGTTCCTTGCTGTACAAGGAGTTTAGTATAATTTTCAGTTTAGGTTTTCGACAATAAAATAAAAGTTCAAAATAGGGATAAAATCCTTTTTAATAGACAGTGTAAAGAAATTCACAAAAAATACCAGATATTTCGGTCAAATACATTGACCGTCATCAGTAGTAAAACTAAGCAAAAACAAATTAAAACAAAAGTTTATATACGAAACCAAAAAAAACTACATATTGTATAATTCTCTAATCCTTTTCAAAGCAAAGGGGGAAGCTAGCCTCTTTGACCTTTTGGATTCGGTTCATTAGCGTTCAATGGTATAACATTTGGACAGAGGTAAATTATATTGGGTGAATTGAACTTTACTCTGTCAGATTTTAATAAAGTATCATAGATAGAGTTCAGCCCAAATTCACCTGTATCCGGTTCAAAGCAATATTCTTGAATAAGGTTTTGTTTATTTCAAGAGTTTCACGAAAATTTTGCTTTAAAACCCCGATCCCTAGAAATCAAAGAGACATTCTCGAACAAAATAAAATGGTCTGGAAAATTGAAAATATGTTCTGAAAGGGCTGAAGTAAAATCTTCAGACTTAGAATCTTGCTTTAAAGCCGAAGAAATAGAATCTTATGTTGTAATAATCTCATTCCCAAATTCTGGTTAGTACGTCCCACATATGAGCTTCCGCAAGTACATAGGATCTGATAAACCTCACTTTGTTGCCCCAATGAAGTTAGATCCTTCCCAGAATTTAGAAAACTACCCGAAGTATTATTACTCTTTAAAGCTACCCTAAGACCATTACTCTGTAAAATTCTTTTAAGTTTTTGAATTAGCCCGGGTACATATGGTAATGAACAAAAAACATCCTTCTCCCGAGTTGTCTCCAAGACTTCCTTAGAAATCTCTAGAAACCTTTTTCTTCTTTTTGAAAAAGTCTGGTTAATTAGCCACTCTGGATTAGCTACTAGGCGAGCGTGACCGAACTATAAGACAAAAATCTATTCTGTAAATTTTAAAATCCAGACTATTTTCATTTTTCAAAAGAAGAACATCAAGAAAAGGAAGTTTCCCATTCTCTTCTAATTCAGCAGTAAACTTTAAATCCCCCCCCCCTAAACAATTAAGATGTTCCAAAAATCCTTTTAATTCCTCCTCCCCATAATCCCATACTGAAATTATGTCATCCATATACCGGCCCCAAAAAATATGTTTAAAAAAATATGAATCCAACGCAATTGTTTCAATATTCTCCACAAAAATATTAGCTAATAAAGTGGATAAAGGGGCCCCCATAGGTGAACCATTATTTGTTAAAAATACTCCCCTCTGAATTGAAAAAAATAAGAGAAGTTATTGCACAACCTTACTAAATGCATAATTACAAAACCTTCCAAATCCGTTTTGCCACTAATCAAATCCAAATTTCTTAACAGCTTTCTTTCTAGAAGAGTTTCGGCTGCTTCTACATCAATATTTGTGTACATTGATATAATGTCGAAGCTTGAAAGCAAAGAACTTGAAGAAAAATTTCTACTTTTTTTTCAGTTTTTCAACCAAATTCGAAGAATTCTTAATGTACAAAATTTGTGTAGACAAAAGTGGTTTACAGATTGACACTAACCACTTGCTCAAAACACTTGTTTGTGACCTTGTACTTGACGCAATTGGTCGTAACGGTAAGTTAGGCTTATGAATTTGGGGAAGTCCATATAATTTAGGGCACAAGGAACTGCGTGGCAGGCTTTTGTAATAAAGTTGAGGTGTTATTTTTCCATCATCCTTTAAACACTTTAAATCGTTTCTTAAACTTATTTGTAAAAGAGATTTTTGTCTTATAGTTCCGGTCACGCTCGCCAAGTAAAAATTGGTTTGATCATTTCTTTAACTGACCGGATATTTAGTATTTGCTCTCCAAAATTTTTTGAGGAGGAGTTGTTTTTTTCTAAGGAAAATACTAATAAGCAACATGTACCCAGAGTGGCTAATTAACCAGACTTTTTCAAAAAGAAGAAAAAGGTTTCTAGAGATTTCTAAGAAAGGCTTGGAGACAACTCGGGAGAAGGATGTTTTTTGTTCCTTACCATAAGTACCCGGGCTAAGTGAAAAACTTAAAAGAATTTTACAGAGTAATGGTCTAAGGGTAGCTTTAAAGAGTAATAATACTTTGGGTAGCTTTCTAAATTCTGGGAAGGATCTAACTTCATTGGGGCAACAAAGTGGGGTTTATCAGATCCCATGTACTTGCGTAAGCTCATATGTGGGACGTACTAACCAGAGTTTGGAAATGAGATTATTACAACATAAAGATTCTATTTCTTCGGCTTTAAAGCAAGATTCTAAGTCTGAAGATTTTACTTCAGCCCTTTCAGAACATATTTTTCCATTTTCCAGACCATTTTATTTTGTTCGAGAATGTCTCTTTGATTTCTAGGGATCGGGGTTAAAAGCAAAATTTTCGTGAAACTCTTGAAATAAAGAAAATCTTATTCAAGAATATTGCTTTGAATCAGGATACAGGTGAATTTGGGCTGAACTCTATCTATGATAAATTATTAAAATCTGACAGAGTAAAGTTCAATTCACCCAATGTAGTTGACCTCTGTCCAAATGTTATACCATTGAACGCTAATAAACCGAATCCAAGAAGGTCAAAGAGGCTAGCTTCCGCTTTTGCTTTGAAAAAAATTAGAGAATTAAACAATATGTAGTTTTATTTGATTTCGTATATAAACTTTTGTTTTAAATTGTTTTTGCTTAGTTTTACTACTGATGACGGTCACTGTATATGTGACTGAAATATCTGGTATTTTTGTGAATTTCTATACAATGTCTATTAAAAAGGATGTTATCTCTATTTTAAACTTTTACTTTATCGTCATGGAAAGGCAGTGTGGTCTCCGAAATTATCTAGGTTTTCACAATGAGAGATTTGACTTTTAAAAGATTTTCGAAGGAGATATTTGACTTTTGTGTCATGATCCGGGTAGGCTTATGGATTATAAGATGTTTTCAGATTCCTACCAACCGTTTAATAGATTATTATAGATTTCAGCTGAAGTTTGTCGGACTACTACCAGATTGATGAGATTTTATAAAATTTTATTATCAAAGTTATTTCCTTAGATGGGATTGCTAAGTTGAACATAGAATATCTTACAGCATTTGCAACAGGTGGAAGTAAAGAAGCGGAAATAATAACACCGACAAGTGGTCCAATATGCTTTCCAAGAACAGATAAACCCACACCAACACCAGATGGCACACCGACAAGAACACTAAATGTCAAAGAATGAGCTACTCCTCGTAACTTCATTTCGTTGGTAATTAAAATTCCTAGAAAGAAAATATAGAAAATACAGATAGAAGGGGTGAGGTGAGGGTCTAGACCACAAATTTTCAGATTATAGGGGATAACCTCCCCCTCCCCTGTAAAGGCATGAATTTAGACAACCCAGATAAATATCAGCAAGAACAATAAATTTCAAAAAAATGAACTACTCCTCGTAAACTTCCTTTCGTTGGTAAATTTCTACAAAAATTCCTAGTAACGAAAATTAAATTCCTAGAAAGAAATATAGAAAATACAGATAGAAAGGGGTGAGGGTCTAGACCACAAATTTTCAGATTATAGGGGGATAACCTCCCCCTCCCCTGTAAAGGCATGAATTTAGACAACCCAGATAAATATCAGCAAGAACAATAAATTTCAAAAAATGAACTACTCCTCGTAACTTCATTTCGTTGGTAATTAAAATTCTTAGAAGGAAAATATAGAAAATATGGAAATGAGGTGGAGGGTTCAGACTACAATTTTTTTAGATTTTAGGGGGTAGCCCCCCTCCCTCCCCCTGTGCACGCATAATTTTATATTCTCAGATAAATATCAACAAGAACGCTAAATTTCAAAGTAATAAACCTAAGTTTTTTGTCTTCGTGATTAATTAAAAAAAATCTCATAGAAGTAAAGGGCGAAGTTAAACATTAAATAGAAAATAAGAAAATTTGGTACTAACCAGGATCAAAACTAACATTTAGAGGGCTGGGGTTCAATGCTTTAAACTACATGGTAAGAAGAGTACATGCACAATCTTTATGCAGCATATTTAAATAATGGTCCGAAACCAAGAAGATCGTAGCTTAAATATGAGGATGGTCAGAAGTTTTCAATACTTTAAAGGTATATTTTACATTTCGATCCGACGCCATTTTTTTTTTCGAAGCTTCAAGCTCGTTTTTAAAATTCCGGAAAATGCTTTGAAATGAACTTCTTCTGTTGAGATAAATTAAATAACAGTTGTTATTCCTGAACCAATTTTAAGTATTTTTGTTTTTCATTAGGTAGTTTTTTTTTTCCAAAACCCATTTTTTAGCTTTCACTTTTAAAGGGAGCTGGGAGGAGATTATTCAAATGGGGGGGGGGGATCGTACATTTTCGGTTTAAGGTTTTCAACCATAGGGATTTTAACAGCATTATTGTATAGCTCCCAGCCTTTGCATTCAAGAAAAGACTTCAATATATCATTTTTGGTTCCATATGGCACTTTACGATGTTGTTATCAAGGCACCATCGTTAAATACGTAGGCATAATAAGCATTCGTAGATACGTACTGATAAAAAGCACGCATATACAATCAGTAGCTTTAAAAAAGGTCCTAAACTGCTCTCTATGATGCCCCTGTACTACGGTAGCACCGGACAAAAAAAAAGACACATCAGTGATACAAAGGATAAAATACGATTTTCTCAAATTTTTAAATTGGCTGGGTGGGGGGGGGGGGGAGGATGGGTGCAACATGATTTGAGTTCCAAGAAAGAAAATTTGGAAAATAAAGATGGAAGAGTAGGGAAATATCTAACAAAATACATTTTTTAGGTCACAGTTTTTCTAGGTCACTATTTTCAGGTTTTCGGATTATTTTTTTTTTATCAATTAATTTATAGCAATTTCAATTCCCTATATAATAATCTGCATTTTGTAATGGCTATATGGAATATATTTATGTTTTCATGTTAAAAAGCCATTATAATTGCAAATCCACCTTCCATATGGGAATTTTCGTTATCCTTTGCACAAGAGCAAGTGTCTTTTGTGCAAAGGCTCTAACGTCAAATTACGAGAACTAGAAATGTCTATTTTACAAGCGTATCAATTCTTTGAATGACACAAATTGCTTCACAGAAACATAAACAGTGAGCCGGTATAGGGGTATATTAAGATATATATGGAATATTAAAATGTATAATAATTTTTCTCTGGGTTTATTTTACTCTGCCAACGTTGGGGTAGCCCTCCGTACCCAACCTGCCCAGAATTTCTTTGTATTTTATGTTTTTTTTTTGTTTAACCAATTTATTTTTTTGTTATTATTATAAGTATGACGAGATGTATTGGTATATGTTCTGTCATTTATATACCCAACTGTACGAACCCTGCTCTTCGTTAGGGGGTTAATGCTTTTTGTAGCTTTAAGTGAATGAAATAAAACAGTTCAGACAAGTCTAAAAATATCTATCACCTGTTGTTACCTCTTTAATTAGCTAGCCTCTTTACTAACATTTTATTGTTTAGCTTCTTCAATTAGTTTGCATCTCAGCAATATAAAAAAAAAGGAAAATAAAAAATTGCAATTGCTACCACATAATGCCAAAGAAATTCCGGAGGAAGAAGATGAAATTTAATTTGCGTGCCATAGGAGACACATTACAATAGGTAAATATAAAAATGGTTCTTCAAAACTGTGATCTCTATAATTCTTAATTTTGCTCATTAGACAAATATACGTAAGGGCCCACTAACAATGGCATTCAGCTAAAGCCACTAATAGATAGATAGATAGACAGATAGTGCAGCATTGTGAACTAATCCGCTTGCTTGTGCTTAAATGCTCGTGCTTATAATGTGCTTTGCTATTTGCTTGTGCCTATATTGCACTTTGCTATTTGCTTGCGTGTGCTTATATTATTCTTTTGTTCTAGGTGCTTGGGTTTTAAATAAATTATAAACCAAAGAATTCTAAATGGTGTCAGAAGTCATGGATATCACCCACCCATAATCCACTGGAATGCTGACAATCTCGTTTCAGAATGGACTGCGTTTCAAAGTCATGCAGTACTCATGTGTAAAGGCTCTCTTGCTGAAAGTAAAATGTGCATACCTCCTAATATGGGTTGGTGCACAGGGCAGAGCGATCTTCAGGACTTTTGAGCTTGCAGCAGCTGAAAAAGACATCATCAAGGCCTACCTGAAGACGTTCAGAGACTATGCAGCCCCCAAAAAGAATCAAGTATTCTCTCGCTATATATTTAAAAAGTGAGACCAGAAGGATGGTGAAAATACCGACAAATACATAACAAAACTTAAGATCATAGTTTAAACCATGCAGATACACCAGTGAAAGTGAAATGGTAAGAGACAAAATAGTGTGTGGAGTCAGAAACCCTAAATTACGTGAAAAACTATTAGCCATTGGCGAAAGCCTTACACTAGCCCAAGCTGTCACCACATGCAGAGTTCATGAGTCAACCCAAGCACCGCTCAAAACTTTTGAACAAAAGGAAGTAAAGCAAGAAGTTGATGCTATTGCACAAAATAGATTCAGCTCCCCACAGAAGATGACAGAGTGCTACTTCTGCGGTGGAAACTACTCACCCCAGCATGTATGCCCTGCAAAAAAAAAACGTGTGCCAAGTGCAAAAAAAGAACCATTTTACAAGAGTATGCAAAAGTAAGGCTGTAAAACATTGTTGGAAATAAAGCTACAAATATTCTATCATCTACCAATGATATGCACAACCAGGAAGAAACAGAGGTGTTCCTATATATCATCAACAATGACTCCAGCAAAGATGAAATTTTTGCTGAGATTTCTGAGTGTGGAAAAATCCACATCGACTTCAAAATAGACACATGCGATCAGGTCAACATCCTGCCTTTCCAATACCTGAAAAAACTGTCGCCAAAGCCGCAGCTGCTCAAATCCACACAGCAACTTACCAGTTACTGTGGATCAACCATATCTCATCTAGGGGTCTGCAACATCCCTTGTCGCTACAAAAATGGACCAGCACAGTCACTTGCCTTCTAAGTGGTTGAGTCAAACACCACGCCCATAATCGGTTTCAAGGCAAGCAAAGACATGACTCAAGCAAAGACATGACTCTGATGAAGCTTGTCCTGAACATCAAACAGTCACCAGTAATCGAATATTGCGATGTATTTAAGGGGATAGGGAAACTTGAAACGGAATGTGAAATACACATAAAGGACAACACAGCACCCGAAGTACATCCAGCTAGAAAATACCACCAGCTCTGAAGCAGAAGCTCAAGGAGGAGTTAGAACGACTAGAAAGCCTCGATATCATTGAAAAAGTCGGTGAACCAATGGATTGGGTTAATGTCATAGTAATGGTTGAAAAAAAGGATTGAGGCATAAGACTGCATCGACTCGGTGGATCTGAACAAGGTGATAAAACGCCCCCACTACCCAGTCCCAACATTCAAAGATGCTGTTGCTGAGCTTGATGGAGTAGCAGTATTCAGCATGCTAGATGCCCCCTCAGGCTACTGGATACTCCCACTCTCCACGCGATCTTCCTACTACAAAACCTTCAGTACCCTCTATGGGCGATACGAATGGAAAAGATTTGGTCTGTTGTCTGCTCAAGACGAGTTCCAGAGGAAAATGGAAGAGGCATTTGCAAGATTAGAAAGTATTAGAGTGCTTGTAGGTGATATTCTAGTATATGGGGAAAACAAAACAGAGCATGACCAAAGGCTTTAAGCCTATTTAGAAGAGCCAGAGAAAAGGAGTCCATTTCAACAGTATAAAATGCGAATTTGCCAAAGACAGAGTCAAACATTTTGGACACATTATCAGCAAGGACAGGATACAGTCAGACCCGGAAATGATCAGGGCCATACAAGACATGCCAAATCTCCAGTCTAGAGAAGAGCTACAGACATTGTTAGGAATGCTCAACTTCCTATCGAAGTACATACCCGACCTATCCTGCAGAAATAAGCCACTGAGAGATCTCACTAAAGCCATGGAATTCAGGTGGGAAGTTAATCACAAATCATGCACGAGAGAGATCAAGAGCTGTATATCAGAAAATCTATTATTGTTTTACCATATATGCAAAACAGTTGAGCTCAAGGTTGATGCTTCAAAGCATGGACTTGGATCCGAGTTATCCTAAAATGGGAAGATAGTAGTTTTTGCATCTAGAGCCCTTAGAAAGACAGAAGAGAACTATTCGCAGCTGGAAAAAGAACTCTATGCAATCGTGTTTGGGTGCAAACACTTTCATCACTATATCTACGGGCACAAAACCATCGTAACAACAGATCATCGCGCGCTAGAGACCATCCTGTCACGTCCACTCCACGATGCACCAGCGCGATTGCAGCGAATGATAATCCAGATCAAGCCGTATGACCTAGAAGTAGACTACAGCCCCAGATCAGATATTCCGGTACCAGATGCACTCTCTCGACTTCGCGTGCCAGACACTGATGCCCAAATGCACAATGAAATCGAAGTCTATGGGCACGCAGTGACGAAATCTCTGCCAGTAAGCGACTCCAAACTAGAGGAGATACGCCACGAGACAGAGAAAGATGCTCAACTTAAGACACTCATGGAACTCATACACCAAGGAGGGCCTATCACACGCCGGTTATGTCCAACAGAAGCTATCCCATTCTGGAATATCATACACGAGTTAGCGATCCATGATGTGCTAATTCAAAAAGGCCAAAGAATTGCTGTACCCCATCCTCTCAGAACCAACATAGTTCACCAGCTTCACTCAGCACACCTGGGGATAGACAAAACCAAACAGCGTGCCAGAACGATCCTGTATTGGCCAGGAATGAACACACATCAAGACCTTCGTCCAAAAATGTGAAGCACGTGCAAAATTTGCAATGAACAATCAAAAAGAGCCATTGATTAGTAATCAGCCACCCTCACTACCATGGCAGCATACCGAAACTGACCTATATGAGTGGAACAAAATCCGTTATCTCATAACTGCTGACTATTACGGCAGATATTTTGAAATAAATAAACTATAAAGTCAGACATAAGCCGCAATCATTGACAAACTGAAAGCTAACTCTGCACGTTTTCGGAATCCCTCAGCTGACAACTTCAGACAATAGTTTCTCAACCTTTCTCTTAGGAGTTCAGAGACTTAGCACAAGTACGGGGAATCAGTGTGAAAACCTCCAGCCCCATCTATCCAGAATCAAATGGTCTGCTGGAAAAATTAGTACAAACTTGCAAACGGATACTAACGAAAGCAAAGGAAAGTAGAAGTGACCAACATATTGCACTTCTAGAATATAGAAACAGCCCAGTTGATGGTCAAGCTTCATCTGTCCAACTCCTAATGAGTCGCCAGCTGCGGTCTGTCCTACCATCAGCTGAGACCAAAACTATCCCCCTCCAAAACTTTCTACAACACAGGTCAAAGGAACAGGGAAGTAAGAAATCCTATCATGGTAAGTCCGCGAACGACCAAGTTTATGTCCAGAAGAAAACGAACAGCCCCTGGAAAAAAAGCAAAAATCATATCCCATCAAAGAAACACGTAGTGGAGACAGAAGATGGTTCCAGACTACGATGAAACGTAGTCCACATCTCCCGGCGTCCCTTTACCGCAGCCAAGAACGCAGTCAGGATCCCACCAATAACAGGGGACGACAGTAGCTACACCTCCGTCACCCCTTCAGCCAAATCGCCTTAACCAAACCCTGCAAACATCGGAACTCAACCACTAAGTCACTCAATCCCAGAAGAAAAAGGCGATCCATCTTGCCCCCCCCCCCCCCCAGCAAGCATCGTGCCTGAATCCCAAAATGCGGCTTCTACTTGCACGACCAGAAGGACTCAACCCTCCACCACACCAAAGGACATGCCGCATACCCGCATTGGCAGAGTGATCAGACCAACCTTAAGGCTGGACATGTAAGCAGACGTTCCTAAGTTAAAGGAGGGGAGTTGCAGCATTGTGAACTAATCCGCTTGCTTGTGCTTATATTATGCTTTGCTATTTGCTTGCGTGTGCTTATATTATGCTTTGCTATTTGCTTGCGTGTGCTTATATTATGCTTTTGCTGTAGGTGCATCTACTTAGACCTGCTACCTTAGACCTGCATCTACTCAAGGAGCAAAATGATTCCCGACCAAACAAATCGTGTGCTGATTTGGTCTTCACTTTGCGTAAAATGTTTGAAGAATCCAATGAATGGAGACTATGCTTCTATATACTGTTTGTCGACTTTGAATAAGCATTCGGCTCTATAAAGCACCAACTTAGTGGTATATCCTAATCCTCTATGGTATTCCACAGAAGTCTATTTTATAATTACAAAAACGTGAAAAACATGCTGCTTTAGAAGCTCCGAACCCTTGTAAGATATTTAAAAGTCACAACGGGAGATAAACAAGGATAGATTCATTCTCACAATCGACTCGATTGTGTCACAATCAATCAATATATTTGGAGAAATATGGGATCAAAGTCAGGGGCAGACGGGCTGAACAGTACGGGCTGTGTATAAATATCCCTAAAACAAAAACAACAATGTCAACTGTCACCTTGGCCCTAAATGTCCAGCTCAGGACCAAACGAATAGAACAAGTTACCTGTTCCAGGTAGCTTTGGAGTCAAGTCAGATAGAGTAGTGATTTCGGGAAAGATTTGAGACCTGCATAGTTTTGACAAGTTCAATGTTCCAACAACTTAGACTAGTATGGACATCAACCAAATACTTGCTCCAGATGAAACTACGTTGGCTCTATAACAACGTTCTGTCAGTCCTGCTATATGCAGCCACGTGCCTAAAACTTCCAGCTCAGAAAGAGAAACGCCTAGCTGCGAATGAAAAAAGAAACTGCCTACGAAGGACACTAAACATCAATTTGACTGATAAAATAATACTCGTAAATATAGTAATTCGCCAAAACACAAACCAGACTGACGTATCTGATTTGATGGAGACAACAAAATTGGCGGTATCTTGGACATGTAATTCGAATACCAGCATACTTCTGTAATACCAATCAGAGGGCACAAGACGTGGGGAAAGGCCGAAAATTCCGCTTCGAAGGACATACGGGTGAAAAAGACCTGCAATCCAAACAAGCGTAATCACAGAATGGGAAGATACCAATGCTGTTGCTCACATAAGATATGATTGGAGACTCTTCACGGATACACCATTTGCTTCTGGGGGAAGAAGAGGAGCTGAGTATTAAGGCAACTAAAAATCATACTTACTTCAAGTATTTTGGTGACCGTTTCATGCTTTTTCTGTCAATTCTTCAATACTGATGATATACAGGGCATTGGAGTACTGTATTTCTAATACTGTAAATATCTTTTGCATCTACCTTGTTGGTAAAGGAATAGTAAGATTATTCGAGTGTTTAGTGCAACTGGTATGCTGATGTCGCTCGATAAGTTGGATTTCAAGTTAAATGAAGAGGCTTGGCTGCGGTTAGGTCATTTTCGCCCTCTTGTGCGGCTCTTTTGACTTGTCTAAGGAAAGCTTCTTTGTATGTGTTTGTGTTAATACATCCTGTATGAATTTTTGCATGCGTACGTATGTGTTCATTTATAGTTATGTTTCCTCCTTCTGTTTTTATTTTCTTTTTCTGTGTCCTTTTTCTTGTGTTACTCCATTATTTATACGCATAGTACAGTGGATTACAAATAAACTATTATTATTATTTCTTTAATAAAACTCTTCAACAGAGAAATGTCACGAATCTTTTTATGCTTTGACCAAGATTGTTCAAATCTATGAAGCACAGAAACCGTCAACCGGGCTGAAACTACCAATGGGAGTAAATCTTTCAGTAAATACTTTGCTATATCAGATAGGTACTTTTGAAACCTTTTATATAGTGACAATTTTCTACCTGAATTAGTCAAAAGAAGTCACTCCGATAAACTTCATCGTGAGTGGGTCTGGTGTTAGTTAATCTTAGCATTAACTAGGAGTTACACAATCTTACACAATTTGGAGTTACACGATCTATTAGAGACAAAAAACTGGTAATAATATTTTTCTGAAAACTGGAGTTGAGAAAATATATAAGATATACCATTATTCCACCCTTCAATGCTGAAATAAATGATTCCGAAGATGAAACTGGCCGCCAGGCACAGCGCCAGACTCAAAACTTCATTTAAGACAGCCATCCTATAAAGATGCTTGTTTCCAATGGAAAACCCAATAGTTGCAGCGGTTATTGGTCCCTTTGGAAAAAAACGAAATATAAATTATATGACAAATCAAAGAAACAAACAAAGCATGGATTAGACAAAAATACAAACACATGCTTTCATGCACTCACAAACCCAGGTTTCGTACATTCGCGTATCTATATTAAAAATTCCTGTGTTTTCTGTTTCGTTTATTACTAGATCTTCTCTCCACGGTCACGACATATTTGTTTCAGTTTATTTCTAAGTCAGGTTCAACTGTTCCAATACTGAACAAGATTAGTAGTGCTCCTACGTAAGATACGCATTGAAATTGTAATAGTAGATGGTGATAATTGTAGGTTCGTAATGGTAAATGTTTAATTAGTGTAGATTTTCTATTCCTGAATTAAATTCCTTGACTGTTCATATATCTTCTCAAGTCCTATTTGCCTGTTACGTCAGCACTTCAGCTAATTCCCATATAGTCTATTTTTAAAATAAACTTAAAATAAATGAACTTAAAATAAAAAAAACTAAAATAAAATATGTGTCCCACCTGGTAGTTCAAATTTTTTGAGTACCTGGACTGAAGTCAGCTCGTTGAATGATAAACAAAGAAGTTAAAACGTGAAGAAATAAAAGAAAAAGAAAATTCATCAGTGTGCCATCACACTGAAAAATTGTTATTCCCCGGACTTCCTTTTATGGCAATCATCCAGAAGAAAAGTCTCCTGCTTCACATTCCTGTCCCCCAACAAATGACCAAAACACTTTGTAACCTTGTTGACAAAGAAAACCCGTCTCTAACAAGAAATACTACCATTCTTCCTATTCAAAAAACTCGAATTTTGGACCTTATCTATTGCATATAGCCAGTGTGATCTCCAAAACTTATTTAACGCTACTCCTTTAGGATTTTCAGCCAGGGGCGTTCCGGGGGAGGGGGGGGCGGGGATGGGCGCACCACCCCCCAAATTTTTTGGCATTCTGTAAAATTTTTCCCGAAGGCGAAAATTTCGGCCGAAATTTTGCAAAATCGGCCGAAATTTAGCAAGTTCTTGGCTTCTGCCGAGAATTCGGCACAAATCAGGTAGCGATTCTGTAAAATTTACGAAGATCGCCCCCCCCCCCAATAAAATGAGCCTCGGGACGCCCCTGTTTTCAGAAATTTCTAGCAGCCATGAACAGTGGAATGCATTTGATAATTTATATAAGAAACTAGATTGTACTTATTCAGAAATAACAGAAAACATTATTTTATAGTTACTACACTTTTTATACTACACTTTTTTATGAACTATTTTATAGTTCAGTTATGAATCAGCTATCAGCCAAGTAACATCGTTTGGCTAGTGCTTTTAACCTAGGTTGATGTGAGATAAAATGAATTGAAATAGCAAAGTGGGCGGAGTTTTGTTCTGTGAATGCGAACAATTTCTTTTTATGTAAGGAGACTGCTAATTAATGATTACGCATAAACTTTAAGTCAATTTATTAGCTGAGGGTTCCAATGCGAAGATTTGAGGAGTTCTTGTTGGCAATTTATGTGTTAGCCGTGCATTAACGGCTTAGCGAACTGCACGTCGGTACTTACGTGGATAAATAAGAAGTACTTTTTCCGGTAAGAATATTCTAATTTTTTTATTTACTGGTTTGTGATGACGAGGAATAAGCGTAAACGTAAAACAGAGGACCAATTTGGATCGGTTTCGCATGACGAATCTGTGCATTCATCTTCAACGCAAAAGTCAATAAATCGTGCTTCGATCCAGTCATTAGCAGACGATTTCTCGAAAATTCTTGAAATCGTAACGGAGTCTCAAAGTACATTAAAATCAATTGACACGAGATTGGCTTATCTAGAAAATCGAGTAATTTCTGTGGAAAATGCTCAAGCTATCTTACAATCCAATGTTGCTCAAGTTGGAAAAAATTGCGATGCAGTAAATGAAGAAGTAATTTCACTAAAAACGCAAATGCATATTGTATCCACTGAGGCAAAATATCACCGTGAATGACGTCTTCGTTGTCGGCAAGATTGATGTCAGTGGAATGTTTATCTACAGAAAATACATTATTGTGTGGAATAGGGTTTGTGATGATGTAGCTACTGCTAAAAGTTTATTTTAAGAAATATGTGCCAGTGGTTTAGAATTAACAAAGGGGGGGGGGGGGGGGACTAAAAAATTTTTACAATTTTTGAGTAGGAAAAAAGGAGTATTTCCAGGGCTGGGTATTTTAAATTACTGTTTCCTTCCCTTCATTCAGATTTGAAAGATAGGAGGGAAAAAGGGGTGTTTGGAAAAAAAAAAAGTGAAAATATATGGTAATAATGGAAAGGCCCCAATTAAACCAAGGGAGCTTACTTGAATTTTGTGGAAATTTCTAGGCCATTTTATTTTGTTTTCCGAAGAGGTTCAATTTTTTGCTTTTATTATTTTAAGATGGAAATTTTCGGGTATCGGGTTTAAGGGCCGGCAACTAGGCCCCACAAAAAGTTAATGTGGCCTTGATTGAAGAAAAAAAAAAAAAAAACCAAATTATTATTTTCTTTCGGAGCCATTTATTTTCCGGTCTTTTTTTAAAATTTGAGTTGAGATTTTTCCCCTTTTTATTTTTTCCATGAGTTTTTTTTTATGTTTGGTATGGGCAGGGTTTGGGGGTTTGTGGGGAAGCGGGCGGGGGAGTTTGTTGTACGGAAAAGGGGGGGGGGGGGGGGGGGGGGGGGGGGGGGGGGGGGGACGGGTGGGGGAAAAACGGTTCTTACTGTTTCCTGTATGGAGGGGGTTCCAAATTGCTGTTCTGCTATTGTTTATGATGAAAAAAAAGGGGGGGCCCAGTGTTGGTCTTTCGGCGTAAATTTATGTTATGTTGTACGTTTTATTTTCGTGTTTAATTTTATGATTTAAAAAAAACTTATTTTTAATTTATTTTCTTCTTATTTCAGGGGTTTTTTTTCTTTTGTTTTTTGATTGCGGCCCTCCCTGGAATACTTTGAAGAAACACGGTTTGTTGTAAGGTAAAAAAAGGGTAAAAAAAAAACAAAAAAAATTTTTTTTCTATGAGTTTTTTTCCTCCTTGGCCTCCTAAAAAGGCTTTGGGTTTGGGGGAAAAAAAAATTGAGTTTGGGGATTATGGGGGGACAATAAACAGCAAATTGGGAAAAAAAAAACAAAAACTTGAGGAGAAATCTTGTTGGGAGTGGGGGGAAAATTGTTCTGGGGGGGAAAGGTTGGTCTTAAAAAATCCCGGGGATTTATGAATGAAAGGGACGATGTATTATTTTTTTCCAAGTGGGTTTAATATAAAAATTTTTTCCAGTTGATATTGGTGGAAAAAAATAAAAAATCTTACTTATGGCTCAACAAAAAAGTTGAGGGACCAATTTTTTTTTCCATTTGAAATTGTCAAAAGGGGGTTTTTTTCTTTCTAGTTTCATTCAAATTTTAAAAAACAGAACTATGTTTTTAAAAGTTTCTGATCGGGAATGTGCTTGGCATGAATGAAAAAAAAAAAAAAAAAAACCGGTGGCTGAAAATCATCACAAAACGGAGTCTTCCTTTTTTGGAAAAAATTGGGATAGTTAATGGGGGGACAGTGTAAAAAAACTGCAGAATAGGGGGAAAAAATCCAAACGGATTTACATTGGTGGGGGGATGGGCTTTATATTTTTGCTTGAAGGAATAATTTTACCACCTTGAAAAAAAAATACGGGAACTGATCTACGGGTGAAATAAAAAAAGAGGGATGGTTTGAAAATTTCAAAAAATGGTTGTTGGAAAAAACTTTGTAAAAAGGGGTAACTTGCAAAAAAAAAATTTTTCTTTTGTGGTTGGGTTGTTTATTCGATTCCATCTTGGAAATGGTTTCAGGAATTTAGTGGAATTTTGCCTGGAGCGGCAAAAAAATGGATTTAAGTTGTTTCAGGTTTCAAAATTCGCCATGGGGCTTTTGTTTGTTGGGAGACTTTAAATTTTCTTGGGAATATAAGTTTCAGTAAATGTTAAACCCCGAGGAGTCCCGCGATTTTTTTGAGATTTGTTTTTGTTGGGGTCCGTTTTTTTAAAAAGGAACCGTGGGGGGGGAACAGTTTTAAATTAATTTATGTAGTCGGGAGTGGGGGGGACCCTTTTTGCGCTCGGGAAATTTCCAACCTTTTTTGGATAAATAATATTTGTTAATGTTGAAAAGGTATGATTTTGCTGATGTTATTTTGGAATGGAGGGTTTCTTTGGAATTCATTTTTGGTGGTTACTGTTGGTTTAATTAGGAGAGTTTGGGTGTTTTTCCTACAAAAGCTATGTATATTTTACCAAACCCAACCAAAAAAATTCTGCATTAAAAAAAAAATGGGAAATTTTTTGCCTTTTTTAAGGCCTCTTAAAAACATTATCCTTCGCAAAGAAAAAAATTAAAGAAAAAAAAAAAAACAACTTCAATTTGAACTTTTTAGGAAAAAGTAAGTTGAATCTTTGCCACAATTGAATTTGAAAAAAAAGTTTTCATTGTTTGGGTTATTCCCAGAAATAAAAAAACTAAAAAATACTAAAGAGGACTAGGTTGTTTACAGTATAAAAAAAAACAAAAGGCCGGGCTTTTTCCATGTTTAACCCCTTAGGGAAAAAAACTGGGGTTACTAGGGAGGGGGGGGACTGATGGAAGGCCATTAATCAAAAAATCGGAAGGGGGGGACTTTGCTATATAAATATTTTTCTTGTCTGGTCATCTGAGGCTGGAAAAAAGTGAAAAGATATAAGGAAAAAAATATTAAATTGAAAAAAAAACTCCAATAAAAAAACCTATTTTACCGAAAAACAAGGCGAGGGGGAAAGTAAAATTAATTATTAGGAAAAAATGGGAGTGTTTAAAAAAAAAAAAAAAAAAATTTGGCAGGGTACAATTCCCAGGCAAACGTGGGGAAAGGGGAATAAATTTTTTTTCAGTCTGTTTCTTTGTCTTGGCCCCTTTTTTTTCTTCCAAAAAGTTCCAAATTTTTACCTGGGAAAATTTTCAAAACACTGATTTTTGCTTCGATGTAGATAATTATGTGTGGAACCATTTTTTCTATTGTGGTAAAAAAAAAAACGGGGGGAATTTAGCGAAAAAAACTCCCCCCACAAAAAATTTTCTGAGATGGGAAAACATTTTTGTTTTACCCACCAAAATTTTTTACCCCAGAGGGAAAAGTTGATTCGATTTTGGCTTTGCCATATCTGAAAAAAAAACAGTAAAAATCAAGGTTGGGAAATTACGTAACCCCCACCCAATTGTGGAAACATGAAGAAAAATTAATGCTTTGGGGTGCTGGAACTTCTTTCATTGCCGTGTTACTTTAAAGTTTATGGTTTTTTTCTCGGAAAAAAAGAAATGCCGGGGGGGGGACCATTGTTGGTGTTTCTATTTAATATTGGTGGGGCCTAAAAAAAAAAAAAATTTTGGGGTGGATTTCCCCGATTTTTATGAAAAAATTTTATGAAAGGTGGTTTTCCGGCTTTTTTAAGGGGCCGGAGGAAAAAAAAAATTTTGCCGGGGAATCAATTATAAGGCCCTTATTTTCATTGCTTTTTCCAGTTTTTACGGAGAGGGGTTTTTTTTGAAAAAAATTTGATTTTAGTGGGCAAGGGGAATGGTTGAATTTTTTCTGAGGGAAATAAAAAAAAAAAGTAAATTGTAGTTTTAAAAAACTCAGGGGGTTTGGATTTTCCGTTTTTAAAAGGGCAATGTCGTCCCCCCCACAGATCAAAAGCTCTTCTTTTTTTCTCCCAAACGGGGGACCTTTTGTGAAAAAAACGGTTTGCTCTGGGGGGACCAAAAAAGTGGTGGGGGAAAAAGTGCAAAATCTGGTTTTTTCTTTGGGAACCACTGTGAAAAAAAGGCTTTTGATTTTTGCAGTGGGGACCATGGGGGAAATTTCGTTCTGTACAAACAGAATGAGGGGGGGGGAAAATTTGTGGTTTTTTCGAGGTATGGTTTTTAAAATTTCCGGGGCATATGGAAAATTTCTTTTCTCCAAGAATTCGGAAAGTTAGTTTGTCAAGTGTGCCGAAAAAAAATATACACAAAAATCGCAAAAGTTAAAAAAGTGTTTGAATTTCGGGGTGGTTCCCTCAAGGGTCTGGGGTTTGGGGGCCACTTAACCTGTTTTTCTTTAATAATAATATTTGATGGGGGAAACCTGCGGAAAAAAAAAAAATGCTATCAAAATGGGGGGACTGTCTTTTTTTGATTTAAAATGGTTAGTGATTACTGAAAGCAATCAAAAAATCCCTATTTTTTGGCCTTATTTTGCTGATTGACACGCCCAACTAAAAAACTGTTGCTGGCAAAAAAAAAAAAAAACCGGAGGAAAAAATGGGCTTATTACAGAATCTTTTCAAAGGGACTTTCTTGGCCCATGAATAAAAAACATTTGAAAAAAATGGAATTTGAGGGTTTAATAAGGGACTTTTTTTCAGCTAAAAACCCATGCAAAAAAATCCCAATTTTGTAATGTACGAAAGAGGAAATTAAGGCAAAAGAAATTTACTTGTACCCCTTGGCATTGGACAAAAAAATTTTACAGGTTTCGGTGTTGAAAAATTTATTCTGCCTCCGGGGAAGTTCGGACAAAAAAAAAAAAAGTAATCTAGGGTTGAATTGGTTGGATGAAGTGCCTTAAAACTTCAAAGAAGGGGCATATTTCATTGTTGGGTTAGTGGGGCAAGGTTTGCAAAAGGGGGAAAAAGTTGGGAATGATTGAGGGGAAAAAACCTCACAATGTGGCCACTTTTTTCCGGAAAAGGGAATAATTTATGAGATTGCCTTTATTTTTCGTTTGTTCACCCAATTTTTTACCTTTTTTTTTCTATAGTTGGTTGTCCTGTGGTCGGGTCAGTACGTTTTTTTAAAATTCCAACCTCGGTCCCTTAAGAAGTGTTAACAAAAAAATGCCCGTAACGTGTTTAAAAAAAACTGGAAAAGATAATTTCAAACAAATTTAAAAATCTGTTAGAAAATCATTAGAATATAATTTTCAAGTAAAATATATTACCGATGGTGTGTGCCGGATTTTATTTACGTTTTTTTTATAATGGGCTTTTTTATGGTTTAAAAAAAAATATTACAACCCACGGGGCCGTTAAAACAAAAAAAAAAAATTTTTTTACTGAGTGTTTTTTAGGGGAAAAAATGTTTTTACAAGGGTGGTTTGTTTAATTTTTCATAAAAAATTACTCGGGGGGACTAAGGAGCAAAATCAACACTAGTTCGGGGGGGCGAAAACCTTCAGGTTATTTACAAAAGGCGATCCCCGTTTTTCCATAAGACATGTTGGGCCTCGGGTGGTGGGGAAACCCATTTTTACCCTGTCAGGCAAATTTCAAACAAATTGATGGAGGGCTAAATGGGAAAATTTTCGCAAGTAAAAATTTAAAAAAAAGGGGACAGTGTTTGGTTTACCATAATTGGAAGTTTTAAATTTTCCTTTACTGGGCGAATTTTCTCTCAAGTGGATTGTGGACCACTTGTTTGGGGAAAGGGGGGAAACGAGGAGGTAGGGAATAAGGGAAGGGAATTGATTTTTCAAAGTTTTTGAGTTGTCTTCGGTAATTCAAAATTAGGTCGTTGAAAAAAAATTCTTGAAAAATTAAATTTATTTCGTTATTGTTTATTTAAATTTAAATTATTATTTATTTTTGTGGTTTTTTCCTTTTGTTGGGGGTGGGGGGGGGGCCCCCCCCCCCTGACCCACCCCCCCTTTTTCTTTTCTAGTTTTTTTTAAAGGGGGGGATTGGGCTGGTAAGTTAAAATGTTGTATGGTTAGTGGGGTTTTTGGTTAAAAGGGGTGATTGTCTGGCCATTACAAGTTTAAATTAAAATTAGGGTTTGTTGTAAATGTGTTTTTTTTTTTTTTTTAATAAAAAAAAAAAAAAAAAAAAAACCCTTTTTTCTTTCTTACAAAACGTTTTAAGGTTTTATGGTTTTTTTTTTCAATAGTGTTTTACTAGTGTTCTTTGGGGAAAGGATAAGCAAAAAAAAAAAGGTTAGGCCCATAAAATTGGGCAAAATTTAATAATCATAATTTTCTATAAAGATTTGGTAATTTTTTTGTATTTCATTTTTTAGTTTATTACTTATACTTATATTTCTCAATTTGTTTGTGTGCACAATAATATTTTCAAATTTTCCATTTCACCCAGGGGGAGATTTACATAACCTCATAAATTTGCACCACCAATTAATTGGTTTGCTTAATTGCTTCTTTTCAAAGTAGTTTTAAAGTCCATTTCCATCTCTTAAGAGGGGGGGGGACCACTATTAAAAAATAATTTTTTTCTCTTTTATTAAGGGGGGGGGGGCTATTTAGCGCTTATTATGGTTTTTTGATGAAATTTTTACTATGGTTTTTTGAAAAACATTTTTATCTAAACTTAAATTATTAATTAATATTATGTAAATATATATTATATATATATAATATATAATATTATATATATTTAATTAATATACTATATATATAATATAATATTATATAATAATAATTTTATATAATATATTTAAAATATAATATTTATAAATAATTATATAAATATATATAATATAAATTATATATATCTAATAAATCATATTATTATAATATAATATATATATAATATAAATTTTTTTTTTTAAATTATAATAAATATTATATATATATATATTATATATATATATTAATTTAAATAAATTTATATTATAATATATAATTATATACCTATATATTATATATTATATATAATATATTATTATATATATATAATAAGTATAATATATATATATTATTTTATATATTAATATATATTAATAATATTATAGTATATAATATATATATTATTTATAATATATTAAATATAAATTATTTCGTCCCCCCTTCCAGGGGGAGGTTTGTAACAAAAAAGCGGCCACATGACCCCCCATTTCCCACCAACCCCCCCATTCCCATTCACATACCACCCCCATTTAAATCCCCACAACGCATTTTTCCACACATCCCATAAAAAAAAAAAACCCGCCCCCCCGCCCATTCACCCCACCCCCATTCCACATTCATTCACCATTTTTTATTTTCCCATTAAAAAAAAAAAAAAAAATACCTCTTTTGTCCCCCCCCACCCATTTTTTTCCTTTTAAAAAAAAAAAGTGGTTATTTTTTTTTGTTTTGTTTTTTTTTTTTTTTGCTTTGGCCTAGCGGGGGGTTTTTATTTTTTACAACCTCAATAAGTGGTTTGGCAAAAAGGCGGAGTTAAAGGGTTTTTCCTATCAAGTGGAAAAATCTGGATAATAAAAAAAAAAGGAAAATCCGCGCTTTTTCGGAAGGGAAGGCAGGGATTAAATTTGGGCCTTTCCCCCTAGTGGGTGACAATAAGCCTCATTTGTGGTGACATATAAAAAAAAGGACCAAAAATCTTTTACGCATCTGATTAAAATTAAAAAAAATTATGAAAAAAAGGTCTCTATAAAAATGGGGCTGTGGGGGGCCTTGTTTAGGGACCCACCAAAAAAATGAAAAAAGGAAATAAAAAAAACCGTGAAAATTAATGGAGTTGAGTTCTAAAAACAGAGGGGTAATCTCCCGGTATTTAAAAAATTTATTTACAGGGGGTTTTAAGGACAAGATAGGAAAAAACGTTTGGGGAAAAGTTGGGTTTATTATTGAGGTGGGAACTTTGGGCGGGGGGACTTAGAAGATAAACTTCTTTCAAGGTGGACGAAGGTTATAAAAGGGAGTAAAAATTGAGGACGGGCAAAATTAGGGAAGAAACATTTTGTCAGTTTTTGAGTTTTGCATAATTGGACAAGGGGAAAAAGGTGGGAGGGGCACCCTGGTTTCCTTATTGAATTAATCTGCCCAAGGGGAGGGAGAATTATATATGGGAAATACGGGGAGTTATCCAGGAGGGGATTTTTTTACGTTGATTTTTTGGGTTTTTAAAAACAGGGTAGGTTTCCCCCTGTTTGAAAATTTAGGGTTTCCAGCTAAATCCCTGTGCTAGTGGGAATAATTTTCGCGGCGGTTTTCTGAAATTAAAATTTTTTCTGGTCCCAACCCTGTTAATTTCCGGGTTTTTCGGAGATAAATATTTTTTTTCCCACCTTGGGTAAAAAACACTTTTGCTTTTTTGTTGTTGAAAAGAAAAAAAGTCGTTATTTTCCTCTAATGGAAGTCTCTTTGAGGGGGACATTTTCCGTTAGTTGATAAAATTGTTGAATCCTTCATTTACACGGGAAGCTGATAAATTCAAACAATAGTAATTGCGAAAAAAAACCCCCCCCCCCCCCCCATAACATTTTTGCGTTTTTTTTTTTGGGACAGGTTTTTTTGAACTTAACTCAAGATTGGGGGACTTAAATTGGGGGAATAATATTTAAATTCAAAAAGAGGGAAGTAGGGGGGACGGGGTAAAAATGAAGGGGGTTTTTTAACTCAAAAAAAAAAAAAAACAAAAACTTGGAAGGACATATTGAAAAAAACAACAAAAAAAAACAAAAAACAACTAACCCCTTCAGAGGGGCCTTTTGCCAAATTGGAAGGGGGGGGGGAATTTAACGAAAATCCCCCCTTCCAACTTTCGTGCTCAGGCGTATTCGGCCCCGGAATTACATAAAAAAAATTTGAAATTTTCAGAAAAAAGGAATTGACAAAGAAAAAAAAAAAAAAAAAACAATTTGGGACAATTGGAATTTTGGAAAAAAATAATGTTTTCGGACAGAAGATACGGCATTGGCCCAAAAAAAAACTCAAAACTCATGGGGAAAGAGGGGCGAGTGGGGAAAAGCCCATAGAAAAAAAATTAGGGGGGAAAAAAATTTAGAAAAAATTCTTTTCAAAAAAAGGCAAAAAAAATATTAAAAGAAGGGGGCATTTTGGAAAAAAAAGAAAGAAGGCACCAAAGGGAACTAATAAGGGAAAAAAAAAACAAAATGGGAAGCTGAGGAAAGATTTTGGGAAAATTAGAAAGAATAGAAGGGGAAAACAGGGGGGACGGATAGAGGGCTAGAGGTTAGGGGGACTATAAAGGAAAGGGGGGAAACAACAATACGGATAAAGAAGAAACAGGGATTCAGAAGAAAATGAAATTAAGAAAGGAAAAAATAATGGGACAGACGGGAAATCCAAAAAAAAAAAAGTAGTCCCGAGTGGGAAGGAGGGCAGTTGTTAAAAATTCGAAGGGGTCCCAGCAGGGGGCTCGCGGAAAAAAGGACCTCGAATAGATATAAAGCACAAAAAAAAAAAACGAAAATCTTAAAAATTCTTCATGGGAGTTCCATGGGAAAGAATAGCTAGGAGGGAAAAAAAAAAAAAGGAAAAAATACACTTTTAAAAAGAAAACCATGATAAGGGGCCTTAATCGAAAGCCCGGCTGGGGGGGGGGGGAAATCTTAGGAAAAAAAGTGAGATTTTTTATTACAAAAAAAAAAACAACTTATTTAGGGGCCGTCAAGATAGCCATACAATTAAATTTGCTTTTTTTTTTTTTAAGAAATTCAATTGGGAGAAATGGAAAAAAAAAATTAACTCCCAAAAAACATTAAAAAACAATTTACGAAGAGAAAAAAAAAAAACAGGGAAAAAAAATATAAATTTAACTTTCCGCTAACTACGGGGGGGAAGGTGAAAAAAAAACCGGGCACATAAAAAAAAAAAAAAAACAAAAACAACAAATGGGGAAAAGGGGCTTGTTGCCCCACCTTGTTTTCGGAAAAAAAAAAACCCCGGGGGAAAAAAAAAAATACCTGGATTTACCTTCGGGTTCAAAAAAAAAATGGGTTTTGATTAAAATCCCACCAAAAAAAAAAGGGGGATTTTGCGGGAAGTAAAAAAAAAGAACCAACAAAAAAAAAAATTGAAAAAAAAAAAGGACGCGCGAGAATGGGATCTTTTCGGGGAAAAAAAAATTGCCAAAATTAAATAGAAAACTTGAGAATACTTTTTTAAATGGAATATGAGACGGGGATAACCCATGTACAGGCCAAAAATGACAAAAAAAAAAAACGCTGGAAAATTGTATCAGAGGGAGAAATGGAGGACGAAAAATTTTAAATTTTGTACGCGCTTTTCCTTCGGGGAAAGTTTCGGAGAAATTTTAGTTAAGAATATTTTGAAAAAAAAAAACCAAAATGTTTCGGGGGAGTTACTTTCCCAATTTTGATGACGAAAATAAAATTTGGTTTCGCGGTTAAAGAATAAAAGGGAAAAAGGGGACTAAAAGATTGGTATAAAAAAAAAAAAAAAAAAAAAAGATATTAAAAAAAAAAAAAAAAAACGGAAAAGGATAACCAAAAAATGGAAAGAAAAATGCAGGTCAAAGGATGGGGGGGGGGGGACATGAAGTCCCAATTTCAGATTTCATGGAAGAGTTAATTTTTAAGGCTACTTACACAAAAAAAACAAAAAGGGAAAAAAACTAAGAGTTCCAAAAAAAAAAAAAAAAAGATTTATTTTAAAAAAAAAAAAAAAACGGGGAGGCCCACCAATGGAAAAAAAATTTATTTAGCAAAAGGACAGGTTTTTTCCCCCAAAACTGGAGTTCCAAAATTTAGGAAATTAACGGTGATTTATTATTTTGGGACCGCGAATGGGAACAGGAAAACTGAAGAAAAAAAGTAGAGGGGACGAAAAAAGGGGGAAGATTGCAAAAAAGAAGAGACAAAAAAAATTTGGGAGGATTCCAGGGCCTTTTTGCAGTGGGCGGAAAAAAAAACAAAAAAAAATGTTGGGAAATTGGGGGGCTGTGCCTGGAAAAAAAAAAACCATTTTTTGAATAATAAGGGGGGAAAAAAAAGGAAAGGTTTCAAAAAGGGGGGGGGGGGGACCCCCCCATTGGGAAAAAAAGAAGATGGGTTTTAACAAAAAAAGAGGGGGAAGGAGGGAAAATGGGGGAACCTACAAATTGGTTGGGGGAAAAGTTGGGGAGAATATTTGGTGAAAAATGGTCTAGTTCGGGATTGGAAAAAAATTTGGAAAAAAAAACGAATCTGACAAAATTTTATAATTATCAATTCAAAAAAAAAAAAAAGGGAAATATTGGTTCGGATTCCTTTTTTATGAGGGGGGGAGGAATCCCTTTTTGAAGGGGGGATCCCCTGCGGGAAAAAGTCGGCAAAAAAAAAAAAAAAGGTAAGGGGCCCCATTTTTTTCTCAATGCAACCAACTGTGGCGTGTGGCCACCCAAAGTTGTGAAATCCCTTTTTTACCCCCCGGGAGGGAATTTTTTGACTTTCTGAATCTGGAGGTCCTTTGTGTTGGATTACCTTTCTCTCCCCAGGTTTCCCCCAAACCTCATAACTTTCCAACCCTGAAAAAAAAACCCATTGTTTCCAAACAAAAAAAACCCTTGTTCATTAGGCTGTTAATTCTTCCATGGGGAAAAGTCAACAAGTATTTCCGACAAAAAATTTTTTGTATTCCAGGTGGGATATTGTAATCCAAATTTCATTTTTTTTGCAATTAAGGGGCAATTTCAAAAAAACGTTTATATTCCTTCAGTAAAATGAATTCCCAGGGGGAGGAAAACCAGGGAAAAAAAAGCGGATTCATTGGGTCGCTTCCAAGATTTTTTAACTTCATTTTTCCTGAAAACCCTTATTGTTTTCAACAGGGGCCTTTTGCCCAATTTTTCGGCCTAAATTATTTTTTGGAAAAAAAATTTTATTTTTGCCAAAGGGGGCCCAATTTAACTTTTTCATCGAGATTTGGGGGGTTGTCTCCACCCCCCCCTGAATGGGAAATTTAAGGCAAAGGGGCTTAGTGCAAAGCCCAATTTTTTTCACGATGGGCTTTGGGGCATTCCCCATCAACATGTGCCCAGAAAAATTGAATCTCTGCTCCTCCAAAATGTAAAAAATTTCGTGGAGAAAGCAAAGGGAAAAACATTTTTTTGTTTTTTGAATTTGTTTTGCTGTGCACCAATGTGCCAATTTCCTACTCTTCCCGAAAGACGGACCATTCCTGCCAATTATTTTCCAAAACGGAGGGAAGGAAAGAGGGGAAAAAAGCTACTGAAAAAAAAACGAGGAAAAAAAAAAACTTCATATAAGTGCCTCTCTCCATTAAAACTTACAAACGGGGCAGGGCGGGGGGAAAAAACAAAAAAAACAACCTCGCCACGGCCAGGGGAAAAACTCTCAGGGAAGGGGAAAAATGAACCTGGGAAAGGGACCTGGAAGACCAGGCACTCAACAAGATTAAAAAAAGGGGGAAAAATTTTTTTTTAGTGTTTTCTTTTTTAATTTTTGGATTATTGTGTTTTGAAATTTTCCAGGGCCCAATCAAAAAAAACCGGGGGGGATGTGGGCCATTTTATATTTAGGGGGAGGGGGAGGTGTTTGTGAAAACAAAAACCCTTGGGTCCCAAGTTTGTTCAGATAAAATGGGGGTTTCCCTTCCCAATTGCTCATTTCTTTTCGGGCCCCTTAAATTATTTTTTCCTTCCTTAAAGTAATAAAAAAATTTACTTTTTCCTATAATTTTTTGAACGCCCATTTTTGGGTCCTCTAAACTTTGGGCGTTAAACGGTTTAAATAGAACCACGACGGGAAAAAAAAAAAAAATTGGGCCGGCCAGTTTAAGGGCGGATTTGGCCAGTAGGATTAGTTGTTAAAGGGTATCCAGGGGATTGGGGCCTGGAAAAAGATTTTCATTACCAAAACCTCGGTTTTTACCCCCCGCCACTGCCATTGCGGCTTAGCGGGTTTTTCGGGAGGAAAGTGTCATTTTTTTTTAAGGGTCAGTTTCCAATTTTTATACCGCGTTGATTTTGTGGAATTTTAACAGGTAAGAATTTTTTTCTATTGTACTCTTTTAACTTTTTCAGCTTAGGTCGAAACTAAAAAAAAAGAGTTAGATTATTTTAAAAATCTAAAAAAAATCTGGGTTAAACTTTTGGCCTTTTAAAAATGGGGGGGCCATTTTAAGGGGGGGACCAAAAAGCCGGAATCCACGTAGTATACGGGAAAAAAAAAAACCGTTGGAGTAAAAACGCGGGAAAAAATTCCCAACTAATTGGGGGGAAATTAAGAGGGGGATCGGTCCCCCTCCAGTAAGCGATAAACAACTTTTTTCTTTGCGCCATTTTTTGCCTTAAAAAAAGTGGTTTTTTTGCCAAGCCGGTATTTACCACTCAATTAAAAAGTTGTGGTGGGCCCAGCGGAGTTAAAGGGGGTTCCTTTATCAGTTGGGAAAATCTTGATTTAAATAAAAGGAGGGGGAATTTTTTCCCGCGCTTTCGAAGGAAGGGGGGGGACAGATTTTAATTTGGCACCTTAAAGGGGTTTCACCGAAGGGCCTTATGTGGGTGGGACATATAAAAAAAGGACCAAAATATTACGGGGAATTTGGAATTAATAAAAATTATGGAAAGGGTTCTATTTAATGGGGGCGGGTGGGGGGGCCTTTGTTAGGGGAACAAAAAATGGAAAAAAGAAAATAAAACGTGAAAATTTAATTTGAGTTGGAGGTATACAAGGGAGGGGGGGGAAATCTCCGTTATTTAAAAAAAAAAAAATTAATTAACCCAAGGGTTTAAGGGACCCAGACATGAGAAAAAAACGTTTGAAGAGTTGGGTTATTCTTTTGATGTGGAATTGGGCCGGACTTAGAAGATAATCTTCAGTTGGGGACGGGAAGGTTATAAGGAGGTATTGGGGAGGAACGCAAATTAGGAAGAATTGTCAGTGGGAAGGTGCAATTTGGAACCAAG
>CM051265.1:15809033-16026533 GCA_027921565.1 Artemia sinica | reverse complement strand
AAACTTTTAGCTTAGGGGTCCCGTGTGGTAAATTCTAAAAAAGGGGAGTAAGCTAGACAAAAATTTCTTATCGGTTTTTTTTAAAAAAAAAATTTTTGGCTTTAAAAAACAAAATGTGGGGCCAAAAAAGGAAGGGAACCATTTTTTTTTTTTTCCACGGTTTTAAAAAAACAGGGGAAAAACAAAAAAAAAAAAAAAAAAAAGCCCCCATTTTCAAAAAAAAAACTTAGCCACCTTTTTTTACCTTCAAAAAAAAAAAAAAAAAAAAAACAAAAAACCAAGTAAAAAGTTGGCCATTAAGCAACAAAACCCCCCAAGGTGTTTTTTAGGGCGGCCCCCCATTGCGTTTTTTTTTTTTTTTTTTTTGTCCCAAGGGGGTAGGGGGGGGGGGAATATTTTGCCACAATTTACAAAATATTGCCATGTTGAAAAAGAGGAATATTTTTGATAATCATGTTTTTTTTGGTGGGAAAATTATATAAATAATAATATAAACGTTTCTATTAAATCTTATTTCACACTTTTGATACTAATTTTTCTATTATATTTGGGGGGGATAATATATATAGGCCCGGGGGGGGGGGAGCTTATACCAACGGGGGGGGGGGGGGGGGACCTATATATATATATTTATCAGGGGATATATAAATAAATAATACTTATATGACGCCCCCCCAAAATATATTATATATTTCGTGCGATATATATATATATAATATATATAATATTTAATAAAAATACATATATTAAATATATAAATATTTTCCGCCATACCCCCCAGATAATTATATATTATAATATTAGGCGATTTATAATATAAAAAAAAACAAAAAACACAAAAAAACTTTTTTCCAATAAAATATAAATATATTAGTTGTATATTGATATAAATATGTATATATAACCCTTATTTTTTGTGTGTTTTTTATAATATTTTGTTTTTTTCACCAAGTATATTTTTTTTTTAATATTTTTTCCCCCAATAAATATTTTTAAATAATATAAATATCGATTAAAGCCATATATAATTATAATATATATAATAATATTATGGGTATATATATTAATATATATATATATTGTTATAAATAATATTAAATTTACACCCTATATATCCCAAAGTATTATAAATTGGGGGGGGGGGAATAGTGGGGGGGGGGGAATATACAATATATATATCCCGTGGGGGTTTTATTGGGGGGGGCCGGGCATAGGGATATATATCATACATTAGGGGGACAAAAAAAAAAAAGGGCTTTCCCCAACACAAATCCAGGATTTTCCAATTCGCAAAAAAAAACACAAAAAAAAAGGGGCCTATTTTAAAAACTTGTTTTTCCAGTGGGGTTTTTTTTTAAAACAGAAAAATATTCCTTTTGGAAAAAAATATTTTTTTTTCTAAGGGAAAGGGGGGGGGGGGTTCTCAAATTTTTTTTTTTTTTTTTCATAGGGGGGCAAAATTAGAAAACAAAACAAAAAACCTTTTAATTTTTTTTCTTTTTTTCCGGATTTTTTTTTTTTTTCCTAGGGGGGGGGGGGGGGGGGGGCCAAAAAACCCCCGTTCATTTTATTTCATTAGGACCGATTTTTAAACTTCCCAAAATTTCAGTTTTCCAGTTGCGCGCGCGGAGGAAATTTCAAAAACCCCACCCTCGCCCCAAAAAAAAAAAAAAAAAAAAAAAAAAACCCAAAACCCACGGGGAGGGCCAAAATTCTTATTAAAAAATCAAAATCCCCTTTTATTATTTTTCGGTTTTTATTTATTAGCGGGGGGGGGGATTACCGGGAAAAAAAAAAAATTTGCCCAAACTGGAAAAAAATTTTTTTTAATTTTTCAATAAATTTGGGGGCTTTTTGGCCCCCCATTTTTTCAAGAGGGATCAGGGGGGGACTACCACTAAAGTTTGCATTGGCGGGGGGGGTTTTTTTTTTTTTTTTTTTTTTTTGTTCTAGAAATGTTTTAATGGCGAGGAGCCCCACCTGAAAAAATAAATTGTTTTTTTTTTTTTCTTTTTTTTTTCACACCAAACAAAAAAAAAACAAACAGGTTAGGGTTTTTTTTTTTTTTTTTTCCACAGAAAAAGGATAGAAAAAAATTTCTATTTCACCGGGGAACGGTCCCCGCCCCCTAACCAGTAAAATGATCTGCCTGGGGGATGACAAAACAAAAATGGGGGTTTTTTTTCCCCAATTTTTTAGGATGAATTTCCCCAAAATGTGCAAACTAAAAAAACCAAAAAAAAAAAAGAAAAATCAAAGGGGGGCGGGCTCCCCACCCAAAAAATAAAAAAAAAAAAACCAAACAGTGTTTGTTTTTTTCCCTTTTTTTTTCCAGGGGGGGGCCATTTTTACCGCTTTTCCAATAGGGGGGCCGGTGGTTTTGTTTGAAAAAAAGGCTGTTTTTAAATAAATTTACGCGTTTTAAATGGTACTTGGAAAAGGTTTCTTTTTCTACCCCAAAATTCAACCATTTTTTTTTTATATATAAAATGTAAAAAAATTTTTGGTGTATTGTACAGGGTTCCAGGGGGGCCCACCAATTTACCGTTCAAAAAAAAACAAAAAAAAAACTAGCCTTAGCTTTTAAAAAAAATCGGTTTTCGATTGTAGGGGGGAATAGCTCAGTTTATGTTTAGTTTCTTAAAAACTAAAAATTGTTTTTTTTTTTGCAATTACCGTTTTTTTTCACGGGAAAAAAAAAAAAAAATTTTTCCTCTAAACAATCTTATTTATTTAGGTGGTTTTCCATTTTTTTTTTTTTGTTTTACAAGTTTTATTGGGAATTTTTATCTCCCATCCCTTAATTTAGCACAGGATTATTATCCAAAAGGACTGAAGACTAAGGTTTGTCAAAAGCAACCCTTCTTTTCCCAATTTTAGTGTTAAACTGGGAAAAAACAAAGGGGGTTTTAAAAAAAAAAACAAAAAGGACCGAAAATTTTTTAAAAAAAAACAAAATTCCCGGCAAAAAATTAAAAAAAAAAAAGTTTTTTTTTGGGGGGGGGTTTTAAAAAAAAAGTTTACACCCAATAAAGGCTAAACAATTGGATTTGCTAAATAAAACTTTTTTTTTTTCCCCTTATTTTGTGAAAAAAAAATGTATTGTGGTTCTTAAAAAAACAAGTGTTTTCAGAAGGAAAATGTTTAAAGGCCCCATTTTATTTTCCTTCAAAAAAAAGGGGGGTAAAAAAAAATACTGGGGGGCAATCTTCCCCCTTACTTCAAAACTGGACTCCTGTATTTTTTTGTTAACGAAAACAAGAATCGGCAAATTGTTGTTCCAGCAAACTTTTTTTTGCTTTTTTTTTCTTTTTTCCTTTTTTGCCCAATTAAGTTTTTGCCAAAAAAAAATTCAAAACAAAAACAACTTTCTGTGGTTTGGGTTGTCAATTTTACCTCGTGTTCAAAGGATCTGTAATTTTCTATTCGTTGGGCCCCAAAAATGGTTTTCGGTTAGAGTTGGGGTTTTTTTCCAGTTTTCCCTAAATAACTTGGGGGTGGGGGGTTCTAATTACTAGTTAAAAAAATAAATTGTGGGAGGTTTTAACAAGGTAATTGGTTTTTTTTTTTTTTTTTTTTTTTTGTTTTTTCCCCCCTAGGGGGGGGGGATATAAAAACATTTTTAACACGGTTCGGGCGGGGGAATATTTTTTTTTCCCTTTCCCCCAAAAAGCCTTAAAAAGGAAGTGGAAAAGGGGCGAACAGCTTGTGACAAGCAACATACCGCCAGGGTTTTTTTAAAGTTTTTTCAAACACTATTGAAAAAAACAAAAAAAATTTTTTCCAGGGGGGGTTTCATTTTCAGCCACTGTAGTGCACATTGGGGGTGGGGGCCAGGGCCAAAATTTTTCCGGGCTTTTTCGCCACAATTCCTTCCTGCTTCCCTTTTTCACAGGAAAAAGGTTTTGTTCTCCGCCCCCCCCCACCACCTGCTTTTTTTTTGAAGGATGCAAACTTGGCTGAACCCCCAATTTTTTAAAAAGGTCATGGCTTCCTCTAAGGGGGGCAAAACAAAAATTTGGAAAAAAAACAAAACAAAAAAAAAAAAAAAAAAAAAAACCCCGTGCCCTTTTCGGGGGGGGGATTTCCCAAACCCAAGATTTTGGTTTTCGGCCGCCTAATTTTAGTTTGTTGGTTCTTTAATGGGGGGGGGGGGTGGGAAACTTTTTTCCTTTTTTTAAAAAAGGGGGTAGGCCTTCTTTTTGGAAAAAAAAAAAAAAAAAAAAACTTGTAATTTTGGGAAAATTTTTATGGCCAAACCAAAAAAAAAAATTTTTGCCCGCTTTCCCTCTTGGGAATTCAAAAACCCTGTTAAATTAGGTTTATGGTTGGTCTTTCTGGGGGGATATCGGGGAAGACCCCCCCCCTTGGAAAACCTAATTCTATTTCTTTCCTAAATTGGAAAAAAATTTTTTGGGCTGTTTTTTCTTTTAGGGGACCAACCTTTTAACTTTTTTTGCCCTATTTTTGGTTGCAATTAGGGGCCTAGGGCGAAAATTTTGGGGGGGGTGCCATATAAAAAAAAAGGTAAAATTGTTGTTACCAGGTCTTTTTTTTCAAAATTTTAAAATTTAAAAAACCAAATCGGAAAAAACAAAAAAAATTAAACATTTTAGTTCTCCCATTGGGGGAGTTTTCTTTGGGGTTTTCCCCTTTTTTTGTTGTTTTTTTATTTTTAAATCCGAAGTTTTGTTTTTGTTTTTTGTTTTTTGCACAAAAAAAACTTTTTTTCTTTTTTTACCCAAAAAACAGTAGGATTTTTAGGGGTTCACAAAACTAAAAAAAAAAAAAATTTTTCGGCCCCCCAACCCAACCCCCCCCCCCCCAAAAAAAAAAAAAAAAAAAAAAAAAATTTTATCGGGCTTTGTTTTCCTTGTTTGGAAGTTTAAAACTTAAAAAAAAAAACCGACCTCTAAAAAAAAAACAAACCAAAATAAAATAAAGCGACTGCTGAGTTTTTTACATGGAAAATTGGGGGGGGGGGGGGGGGTTTTTTTTTGTTTTAATTTTTTTAATTTTTTTTTTATTTCAAAAAAAAGGGGGGCCAAAAAAAAAAAAAAAAATTTTTATAAAAAAAAAAAAAAAAAAATCTTGGGGGGGGGTAAAAACAAAAATTTACACGGGGGGGATTATTTTTCCAATTCAACCACCCTTAGGGGGAAAGAGGCCCCCACATGGTGAACCAAACACAACAATTTTTAAACTGGGGAAAATGTTTTTTTTTCCGCCCCCTCACAAAATAAGAAATTTCAACCAGGGCAAAATTTTTATAAAAAACCCGGTTTGGTCCCTACAAAACTTAAAAAAAAAAAACAAAAAAAAAAAAAAAAAAAGGGGTGTTGGGTGGGGACCCCCACCCCCCCAACCCATTATTAACATTTTTTTTTTTTTTTAATTTTTTTTTTTTGTTTTGGGGGGGACAAAAAATTCAAAAAAAAAAAAAAAAAAATTTTTTCCAATTTTTGTTAAAAAAAAGTTTAAAAATAACAAAAAAAAATGGGGGAATTGCGATTAGGGGGTGGTTTTTTTTGTTATTTTTTTTAAATTGTCGTTGGAAAGTCCATTTTTGTTCGGGGGGCAAAAATAAGGGGCTCTTTTTCAAAAACAAAAAAAACAAAAAAAATTTTTTTTTTTTTTCCCCAAAAAACACTTCAAAATCAAATTTTGAAGGGATTATTAAAAAAATTTTGTTCAAAAAAAAAAAAAAAAATTTCCACAAAAAAATCTGTTTTTTAGGGGGGGGGGGTGCCCAACACAACCACAAAACAAAAAAAACCCTCGGGGGCCAAGGGTTTGTTAAAAACAAAAAAAAAATCACAAAACACTCAGGTTTTCTTAAGAAAGGTGGGTTTTTTTTTAATTTTAAACATTTTAAAAAAAAAAAAAAGCTCAATTCTAATTGGGGAAATTTATTGGGGCCCCCCCCCCCCCCCCAAAAAAAAAAACAAAGCCAAAAACCGAAAAGGTTTTTGGTTCCCCCTTATGGTATTTAAAAACAAAAAAGGGGAACAAAAATTAAAACGGGGGCCCCCCCCCCAAAAACCTTTTGAAATTTTTTGGGCCCCAAAAAAAAAAAACTTAAAAACATCGCAAAGCTAAAAAAAAAAAAAACAAAAAAAATTTTTTAAAAAGGGCCATTTTCTTTTGGGGGGTTTTTTTTTGGAAATTTTTTTTAAACGGAACAAAATTAAATTTTTGTTTTTTTACTTTTTATTTTAAAAAAAAGAAAAAAAAAAAACAAGGGGCCAACAAAAAAAGGGGTTTTCATTTTTTTTTTTTTTGTTTCATGTGTTAAAGGGCCCCCGGTTGTTTTATAAAAAAAAACAAAAAAAAACAAAAAAAAAACCCCCAAAAAAAAGGGGTAATCCCCCCCCAAAAAAACCCTTTTTGTTTTTTTAAAAAGGTTGGGGGGGGGGGCTAGGGGGGCCGGGGCTTTGGGTGTTGTTTAAAAAAAACAAAAAATGACTTAAAACAAAACACTTCAACGGCCCAATAAACTTTTTTCCCGAAAAAAAAAACACGCATCGCAAATAAAAAAAAGGGGGGGCCCTTTTTCCTTTTTTTTCCCCCGAGGGGGGGGGGAACTTCTTCTAGACAAACGTTCCCCCTTATACATTAAAAAAAAAAAAAAAAAAAAATTACGTTGGGGGGGCCCAAGTTTTTAAATGAAAAAAAAGCCCCCCAATTAAAAAGGGGGGGGCCTCTTTTTTTGGCAAAGGTGTTTTTTCAAAGGTTTTTGTTTTCCAGGTTTCATTTTTCTTTAGATTTTTTTTAAAAAAAAAAAAAAAAAGGGAACAGGTGGTGGTGTTGGGGTTTCCCCCAAAACAAGTCCCGGGGGGGCACTAAAAAGCCGGTTTTTTCCAACTTTAAAATGCTTGCAAAAAACAAAAAAAAAAAAAAAAAAGGGTATTTGATAACGGGAATTTGGGATAAAATTTTTGCATTTTGGGGGACCCCCCCCCCCCCCCCCCCCCCCAAATTAAAATGAAAAAAAAAACGGGGGAAAAAATAAAAAAAAAAAAAACTAAAAAAAAACAAATTATTGCCCCTGGGGGGGCAATATTTAAAAATTTTTAAACAGAAAAAAGTTTTAAACCGTTGGTTGGTATAAAAAATCATACCGACAGCACGATTCGGCGGGGGGGGATAACTTTATTAAGAACATTTTTTCCCCCCCCACTTGGAAAAAACGGGGAAAAAAAAAAAAAAATTTTTTTTCAAAGGCGTAAACACTGTTTTTAATAACCCCCCAGTGTGGAAGGACACCTTCCCCCAACCCCAAACCCCCACCCCCCAACAACAAACATTTCTTTTTTTTTTTTTTTTTTATTTCTTTTACCAAGGGGGGGTTTGGGGGGAGGAAAAGGGCCCCATAAAAAAAAAAAAAATTTTACTAGCGGCAACCCAATGTACCAATAAAGGGATCCTGGGGGGGGGGGGGGGGGGGGGACCAAAAGCCCAAAATTTTTTTTCATTAAAAAAAAGGTTTTATTTTTTAAAAAAAAAAAAAAAATCCAAAAAGGGGGCTAATTTTTTTTTAGGATAAAAAATAAAAAAAAAAAAAAAAAAAAGGGTGACCCTTTTTTAAATAGGTCGATTAAAGTTTTGATTTCGGAGGGGCAAACTAGAAGGCCCCCACCTTTCCCACCCCCCCTTTTTTCTTGGGGGTGTGTTCTGGGTTGTTTTAAAACACCATTTGCAACCCACGTTAGGGGGGGGGCGCTATTTTCTTTCTGCGGCTATTTACGAAAAAAAGCCAAAAGTAGGGCACCCGCTAAGGGTTGAATTTTTCCAGAATGGGGGGGGGGATCAAAAACAAAATTGGTGTTTTTTGGGGGAAAATTTCTCGCGGGCGCACCGTATACCCCCCTTTTTTTTCCCTCTTTGCAAGTTCGTTTTCTTAAAGTTTTTCCCCTGTCTTATATATCATACTGGGTGGGGGGGGGGGGGGGGGGGGGGGGGTGGGGGGAAAACCCCAATGTGGTATATTCCCATTAAATGGGGGGGGGTTGTCTTAGACCCCCCCCCCAAAAATTTCTTTTTTAAAAATCCGAAGGACAGGTGGTTAAAAAAAAAAAAAAAAAAAAAAAAACGAAAAAAAAAAAGCGCTCAAAAAAAAAAAAAAAAAAAAAAAAAAAAAAAAATCACTTTAACAAAAAAATTAATAAGCCCTCCCAAACACTTATTTTGTTTTTTAACAAAAACAAACAAAAAAACATTTTTTTTTGTTCCCACCGGCCAAAAAAAAGGGGTTCGTTATTCCCCAAACAAAAAAAAACACATTTGTCCAAAATTGGGTTTGTTCAAAGGGGATAAGGGCATGTTGAAACAAAAAAACGTAAGTTGAAAAAAAGTTCGGGAAAAAAAATTCCAAAGGGCTTAGAGGGGGGGAAAAAAAAAAAAAAAAAAAAAAAAAAAAAAATGAAAAAAAAGGGGTGTTTTAAAAAAAAAAAAATGCCCTGTTAAAATGTTCCATATAAAAAGGTGTTTATAGGAAAAGGGGTTCTTATTTCGTCTCCAAAAAAAAACTTTTTGCAACAAAACAAAAACAAACAAAAAAACGGAAAAAACAAAAAACCAAAACAACCCCCTGGGGTTTTAAATAGTCGAAAAAAAGTGATTTTTTTTCACAAACGGCTTGGAATTCTAAAGGGTTATAATAAAGGGGGAAAAACTCCCCCCGGGGTGGGTATAAATGTATTATTTTTTTTTTACCGGTATCTTTTTCTTTTTATTTAGAAAAAAAGGGTTTTTTGGATATCTGTTTGGGGGGGCACATTTTCGTTAAAAAATTTTTGGGGAAAAAATGGGGCTTCATTTCGATTGGCAAAAAAAAAATAGGGCAAGGGCTGGATGCCCTTTTTAAAAAAAAAATTTTTTTTTTTTCCGTTCCCAGGGTTGGGGGGGGGGGGGACAAAAAAAAAAAAAAAAACAAAAAAAAAATTTAATTTCTTTTAACTTAAAAAACGGCCCAACCCCTTCCATTGTGGGGCGTGACCCAGGGGGTTTGTTTTTAAAAAAAAAACAAAAACAAAACTAAAAAAAGGGGGGCGGGGGGGGTTTTTTCAGTTCTTTCCACTTGGGCCGGGAAAAAAATAAACACAGCGGGTTTTTTTTTTTTTTTGGTTTTCGGGGTTCGGGGCTCGGGAGAAAAAAAATTTTCCCCCAAAACCAAATTTCAAAAAAAAAAAAAAAATTTTTTTTTTTTTTTTCTAATTTCAAAAAGAAAGTTAAAATTTTTTTTTTTTTTATACTGCGGGGAAAAAATTTTTTTTCCCAAAGTTTTATCCATTCAGGGGGGGGGGGGGGGGTGGGGGGGTGGGACGGGTGCACTTTCAAAAAAACACAAAAAAACACTTATGTTGGCCTCACGCGGGAAGGGCGGCCAGAACAAAAATGGGGGTTGGACTTTTTACTATGTCTCTTTGGGGAGGGGGGGGGGAATACAAATTGGGATTTTTCTGGGGTTTGGGAAGGTTTTAAAAAAAAAAAAAAAAAAAACACAAGTACAAACAACAAAAAAAAATTTGTTAAATAAAATTTATTTTGATTTTATTAAAAAGTTACAAAAAGTAAAAAAAAAAAAAACATTATAATTTTTTTTCAGGGTAAACTAAAAAAAAGTGCAAAAAATTTTTGGTTTTTCTTTGGGGGCCTGGGGGGGAAGGGCCGTAGGGGGGTTTTTTTTTTCCCAAAATTAATGTTAAATTTTTTATGCCTCGTTTTTGAGTTTTGACTCCGGTTAAAATATGTTTAAATTTTTCCTGTTCGTTTTTGGGTTTCATTTATTTATTCGATGGCTGATTTTGTGGTAGTTTTCATGCTTTGGGTTAGCATTATTTGATTTTTTATTTTTGCTCATTTTTTTTTTGTGAAATGGGAAGTTTCTTTTTACCTTTCTTTGAAAAAAAAAAACTTAATTTTTTGTGGAAAAAAAGTTTTTAAAAAATTAATTTAAAATTGAATAAAAACTTTTTCCTTCTTATAAAGGGGGGGGACTGGGGAAAATAAGGGAATTTTTTGAGGTTTATTGTTGTTAATTTCGAAGGATATTTTAAATCTTTTGCTCAAGGATTTTGGCTTGACTTTTTTTTAAAAAATAGCGCAAAAGGGTTTAGCTTAAATCTTAAAAATTTGAAAAAACTAAATTGGGGGGAGTACTTAACCGTCAAACAAATTGCGTAAGGAACTTGGGAATGGTTAGCCCTAGGACGCTTTACCTATCCTGTTCAAAACATTTAAAATTTTCGATTGTAAAAAAAAATTTGGGGAAAAAAAAAGTCCTTGTAGGTTTGTTTCTTTCACCTACATGTGAAAAAAAAAATCCTAACTTAATTATGGGACTTGGGAAAAAAAAAAACTTAAAAGGGATTTACCCCATGATAAGGGTGGAAAAAAAACCAAGATTGCTTTGGCTTATGAACCCACAAAGTGAAATTTTTTCTCGAACAAGGTCCGGTGGGCTGCCAATAAAGGGGATTTGGCACCACGGGGAAACCAAAAGAGAGCGAAAATAGGGTCAAAAAAAAATCCCAATTTGTCCCACAAAAATTTCAGGCTTCTTTTACAACCTGGCTTGAACAAAGGGAAACGGCAAAGTTTGGGGGACCCACTTTTCAACAAAAAGTTTCTCTTCTTTCCTATTTTTTACTTGTAAAAAATTTGTAATTTTCTAATACAACAATAAAAAAATATAAAATCACCCAGTTTTTTAAGTCAAAGTTGTAAAAACAATCTTTCCAAAGTAAATTTGAATGTGCACCAACCAATTCATCTAAAATAATTGTAAAAAAAAAACGTAAAAGTATAGAGGAGGAAAAAAACACAGTGGCCCCCCCCCCCCCTCCTCCAATGGGAAAAAAAAAACCGAAAAAAAAAAAAAAAATTTAAACTGGGGCCAAAGGGGGAAATACTTTAAAGCATTGTAATTTTTTTAATTTGTTTTTACGGGGGATCACAAAAAGAAGGGGCATAACAAAAAAAAAAAAAAAATTAAAAAAATACACTGAAAAAGGGGAACCAGGGGAAAAAAAAAAACAAAACATGGATTCAGGCAAAAAGCCGAGATCCTCGTGAAACAGGGAAAGTTAGGGAGTTCACCCCTTAGGAAATTTCCCTAAAAGCCTCCTTCCTTGGGGGACATTTCTCCGAACACCAAGTTCCCCCAATTCTTTCCTTTCCCTTTGGGGGAAAAAGTCATTTTTTGGGGGACGCTATTTCACGGTCTTTAAGGGGGAGGTGTTCTTGGGGTAACCCGGGCTGATGGAAACCGCAATTTTCAAAAAAAAAAAAACCAATAGGCCTGAAAACGGAAAAAAAAAAAAATGTGGGTTTCAATTACCGGCTCCTAAGGGGCTTAAAAAAAAAAAAAAAAGGTTGGGAAGGGTGGGCAGGGGGCAACGGGGTTGTGCGGAATGAAAGGATTACAAAAGGGATATTGAAAAAGCAATGGAATCCTTTCGGGCAAAAAAAACCGTCTAGGTTTTTGGCAAAAACCAGGAAAAAAGCAGGTCATCCTCGTTCTGGGGTGGGAGAAAAACGTTCATTAAAAAGAAAAAGATTTAAAAGGGAAAAATTTGAAAAACTTTTTTCGTGAAGAGGGGGTGTTTTAAAAAAGGGAGGCTTTTGGAATCGATTCGGGGATTTTGGAGGAAAGAGGAAGGCGTTTGCGTGGGCCAGCGGTTTTGGGCTTCAAGGCGGCCTTGGTGCTGCGGTGGAGTTGGTTTAGGTAGCAAGTAGTCAGTTAGTATCCAACACCAAGTCAATAGGGAAATAATTTATATTTGGTTCCTTTCTTTTTTTTTTTGCTGGTTGGCCCCAATTAGGGGGAACATTTATTCCCTTCCCTTCTTAAGGAAAATAAAAACGTGGTCCCAAAAACCAAGGAAAGTCGTGGCAAGCAATTTCTAAGGCAAAAAAACTCTTGATTACCAAAAAAACCCATTGGGCAGGTCGATCCAGGGGAAATCATTTTGACACGGTTTCAAATGGTCGGTGTTATTTAAAAACAAAATCCCCATTATACTTTTGCCCTCAAAAATCTTGAAGGAGGCCACCTAAAAAAAAAAACCCTGTCCAAAAAAAAACAACAGAATTAAAAAAAAGCCCTTTTGCGAACAAAAAAAAAATCGTCATAGTTTACAGCATCGAACAAGAAAAAAACCCAAACTTTGCATGGTAAAAATCCACCATGAAAACATTTTGAAGGGAACAGTTTTCGAACGGGGGACGTGATTCCGTTCCACCCAATGGTTAAGCAAGGGTCATAACCACCAGGGGTAAGCAAAGATTAAAACCTGGAAAAATTCCTTTCTTTGACATGCGGTCATTTCAAAAAAGAGAAGAAGGTTGGGAATAAACCTTTTTTCCCCCAAAATGTAAAAAAAAAAAAGGTGAGGTTAAATTTTTACCCAGGGGACTAGCGGGGGAACAAAAAAAAAAAAAACCCTTGTGGATTGGGAAGCCATGAAAAAGGGGCCTGTAATGAAAAAAAACAAAAACAAAAATATATGAAAAAAAAAGGCATAATAATAAAAAAAAAAATTAAAAAAAAAAGGAAAAAAACAACAATAAAAAGTTAAAGAAGAAAAAAAAAAAAAACAACTGGTGTGGCCATTTAGGAAAAAACAGGATAAAAAAACGAAACCAAAAAAAAAAAAAACCGCAGGGACTCAATTTTCTTTTTTTTTTTTTATCAGAAGGGCAAAAAACAAATATAGGCGTTGGGGGCCTAATGTTAGTTAAAAAAGGCCCATACGGATCCAATGATTTATTACCAAAATTTAATTTATTAATTTTTTTCCTTTTTTCCCACAGGGGCACTTTCCATAATTTGGGGAAGGGGGGTCGTAGTAGAAAAAAAAACTTCAAAATGGGGGGCTCAATTTCCGATTGGGGGGAAAAAAAAAATCGAAAGGAGGTTCTAGTGCCCTTTTAATAGGGTTCGAAAAAGTTTTGATTGGAGGGACAAAGTTTAGGGGCCAACCCCACGGGCCCATTTCCAATTTCCCCAAACACATCCAATCAAAAAAAAAATTCTTTGATGCCAAAGCCATTTTGTTTTTCAGCGATAGGGTTTGAAATTTCCAAAAAAGGAAATATGGTTTTTTAAGGAGGGGGAAAAAACCCCCCCCACTTCCCCCTTTTTCGACCCCTCCCCTGGGGGGCCAAAAAAAAAGGGTTTTTAAAGTTTTTTTATACGCCCTGGTCGAAAGTGATTGGAGGACAAGTAAGCCCCACCCACTCCCATCATTCCCCCAAACACATCCAAATCAAAGTCTTGAGATAGCCATTTTTGTTCAGCGTAGTTGATTTTTCCAAAAAAAATATGTTTTTTTAAGGAGGAACACTCCCCCTCAACCCTGCAGGCAAGGGTTTTAATTTACGACCCCTGGGGGCATAATAAGGTTGTCTAGAGGCGTTGTCGTAGAAACTTCAAAACATGCGCATTCGATTGGAAATCAAAGGCTATTTCCCTTTTTAATAATTCGAAAGTGATTGGAGGGCACAAGCACCCCCCCCCCCCGCGGCCCCCCATCATTCCCCCAATACATCCAATCAAAATTTTGAGATAGACCATTTTGTTCAGCGTAGTTGAATTTCCAGATAGAAAATATATTTTTGGAGGAGGACACTACTCCCGCCACATCCCCCCAGGGCAAGGGTTTTAAGTTATGCCCTGGGGTCACATAAGGTTTTTATTGAAGGCGTTGTCGTAGAAACTTCAAAAAAAAGGCTCATCGGATTGGAAATTCAAAGGGCTAGTGCCCCTTTTAATAGTCGGAAGTGGTTGGGAGAGCAACTAGCCCCCCCCCCCCCCCCACGCTCATCATTCCTCCAACACATCCAATCAAATTTTGAGATAGTCATTTGTTCAGCGTAGTTGATTTCCAGGCAGTAAATATGTTTTTGAGGAGGAAAACTCAACAACAACCTCAGGATTTTAAGTTATTCCCTGGGGCATATAAGGTTTTTATAGAAGGCATTGTCGTAGAAACTTGAAAAAAGGCTCATTCGATTGGAAATTCAAAGATAATAGTCGAAGTGATTGGCACACTAGATCCCCTCTCACGCCCACCTTTTCCCCAAACACATCCAATCAAAATTTTGAGATGAGCCATTTTATTAACGTGGTTTTAAGTTCTGGAAATCAGATCTTTGAGGAGGACAACTCCCCCCCCACAGCCCTCAGGGCAAGGGTTATAAGTTACGCCCTGGGGTCGTATAAGGTTTTGTATAGACAACGTTGTCGTAGAAACTTCAGAAAGGGCTCCTTTGATTGGAAATTTTAATGGCTAGTTCCCTTTTTAATATTCGAAAGTGATTCTAAGGTAACTGACACCCCTTCCACGCCCACCATTTTCCCAAACACATCTAATCAAAATTTTGATTTAGCCATTTTGTTCAACGTAGTTGAAAGTTCTGGAAATTATATGTTTGAGCAGGACACTCCCCCCCACAGTCTTCAGGGGCAAGGGTTATGAGTTATGCCCTGGGGGAATATATTGTTATTATGGAAGGAATGCTCACATAAACTTCAGAGAGGGCTGATTTTATTGGAAATTTAAAGTTCTAGTTCAATTTTTAAGCGTCAAAAGATATTGGAGGGTAACCAGCTTCCCCCCTAACCCTTTTTTCCCAAATGCATCCAATAAAAATTTAAGATAGCTATTTTGTTAGGAATAGTTCAAAGATCATATAACAAATTCCGGTGTCGACACAACCTACCAGGGCCCTGGGGCAGGCGTTGTAAGTTATGCCCTGGGGGCATATATGGGTCTTATGGAAGGGATGCTCGTTTTAAACTTCAAAGAGGGATCATTTGATTGGAAATTGAAAGTTCTAGTTCACTTTTTAAGATTCAAAAGAGATTGAAGGGCACCTAGCCCCCCCCCCCTCCCACGCCCCTTTTTTCCTCAAACCCATCCGATAAGAACTTAGAGATAGCTTTTTTTTAATAGTTCAAGGATCATATAACGAAAACTCAGGGGTCAACACAGCCCCCCAGGGCCCGAGGGCAGGTGTTGTAAGTTATGCTCTGGGGGGAATATATGGTTCTTATTAAAGGGATGCTCTTAAAAATTCAGAGATGGCTCATTTGATTGGAAATTGAAAGTTCTAGTTCAGATTTTAGAGTCAAAACAGATTGGAGGAAAACTAGCCCCCCCCCCCGCCCCTTTTCCCCAAATGCATCCAATAAAAATTTTGAGATAGCTATTAAGTTAAAAATTGCTCAAAAGTCAGATAACAAAAAACTCAGGTGTCGTCACAACCCCCCAGGGCCCGGGGGCAGCCGTTGTAAGTTATGCCCTGGGGCATATATTGTTCGTATTAAAGGGATGCTCGTATATAAACTTCAGACAGGGCTCATTTGACTGGATATTGAAAGTTCGAGCTCACTTTTTAATATTCAAAATAGATCCGAGGGCAGCTAGCCCCCCCCCCACACACCTTCTTTTTCAAAACCCATCTAATGAAAATTTTGAGATAGATATTTTGTTAAAAATAGTTCAAAGGTCGGATAAGAACAAATCCAGTGTCAATAGAACCCCACAGGGCACAGGGGAAGGCGTTCTAAGTTACGCTCTAAGGCCATGTATGGTTCTTATGAAAGGGATGCTCGTATAAACTTCATAGAGGGCTCATTTGATTGGAAATTGAAAGTTCTAATTCACTTTTTAAGAGTCAAGAGAGTTAAACTAAGCCCCCCCCCCCACGCTCTTTTTTCCCCAAACCCGTCCGCTACAAATTTTGAGATAGCCAGTGTTTTTGGAAATTGCTCAAAAATTAGATAACAAAAAACGCCCCCCAAAACCCCGGAGGATAGGCGTTCTAAGTGTTGTCCTGGGGACGTATATGGTTCTTATGAACGGGATGCTCGTATAAACTTCAGAGGGGGCTCATTTGATGGAAATTGAAAGTTCTAGTTCAATTTTTAAAAAGTCAAAAGATATCCAAGGGCAACTAGTCCCCCCCCCCGCACCTCCTTATTTCCCCAAGCCCATCCGACAAATTGTTTATAATAGCCATTTCATTAAAAATAGTTCAAAGGTCAGATAAGAAAAATTCATGTGTCGATGGAACCCGCCAGGGCCCGGAGGCAGGCGTTATGAGTAATGCTCTAGGGGCATATATAGTTTCTTATGGAAGGGATGCTCGTATAAACTTTGGAGAGGGCTCATTTGATTGGAAATTGAAAGTTCTTGTTCACTTTTTAAGAGTCAAAAGAGATCGGAGGGTTACTAGACCCCCCCCCCCCCCCCCTCATCCTCCACACCCTGAATGCATCAGATAAAAATTTTGAGATAGACAGACATTTTGTTAAAAATAGTTCAAGGTTCTGATAACAAAAAACTCTGGTGTCGATACAGCCCCCCAGGTCCCGGGGGTAGGCGTTGTAAGTTATGCCCTGGAGGCATATATGGTTGTTAAAGAAGCCCTAGAGGGCTCATTTGATTGGAAATTGAAAGTTGTAATTCACTTTTTAAGAGTCAAAAGTGATTGGAGGGCAGCTAGCCCCCCCCCACACTCCATTTATTTTTTCCCGAAGTACTTCATATAGAAGAGGTCGTAGTATAAACTTCAAAGGGGGCTCATTCGATTGGAGATCGAGAGTTCTAGTGCCCTTTTTAAGAGTCAAAAGTGATAAGAGGGCAACTGACCCCCCAAGCCCTTTTTCCCTAAATACATCTGATAAAAAATTTGAGGTAGACATTTTGCTAAAAATAGTTCAAAGGTCAGATAAGAAAAACTCCTGTGTCGACACAACCCCCCCCCCTCAGGGCCGGGGGAAGACGTTGTAAGTATTGCTCTGGGGGCATATATGGTTCTTATGGGAGGTATGCTCGTATAAACTTCAGAGAGGGTTCATTTGAATGGAAATTAAAAGTTGTAGTTCATTTTCTCAGAGTGAAAAAAGATCGGAGGGCAACTAGCCCCCTCCCGCCCTCCATGTGCCTTTGGGTGTATCGGATGGATAAACCCATCCGATTAAAACTTCAGGTGACCATTTTGTTAAAAGTAGTTCAACCATCAGATATTAAAACTCCAGGGTCGACAAAACCCCCCAGGGTCCAGGAACAGGCGTTGTAAGTTATACTCTGGGGATATATATGGTTCTTATAGAAGGGATACACAAATAAACTTCAGAGAGGACTCATTTGATTGAAAATAGAAAGTTCTAGTTCACTTTTAAAGAGTCAAAGAGACCGAAGCTTAATCTAGTCCCCCCATGCCCTTTTTCCTCAAACCCATCCGATAAAATTTTTGAGATAGCAATTTTGTTAAAAATTGTTCAAAGCATCAGATAATAAAAACTCTGAGGTTGACACAAACCCATTTTTTCACTTTGATATTGTTAATTTGATATCAGTTTGATACTTCGATGAATATTTGATTTTTTTTTAAAGTTTGATTTTGAAATAAGGAATTTTTAAAAACTTGAAATTTTTTGCAATCAGAAACGATTAAAAATTATAAAAAAAAAACTTGCCGAAAAATAAGTTTTTCAAAGAAAAGTAAAGGCTATTTTAAACTTAAGCTCAGCAGATACAATACCTTTTAAAATTCAAACTCAAAACGACCAGAAATTACTATAAAAGAATAAATGAAACCCAAAACGAACAGAAATTAAATAAACAATCACAGCAAAAACATACAAACAAGTAATAATATAAATGAATAAATACATCTTAAAGCGAGAAATGATTAGATTGAATATGAAAATCAAGCTTAAAACTCAAAAAAAAAATATTTTCCTATTGAAGTATAAATGAAACTTAAAACGAACAGAAATTAAATAAAGAATCAATGCAAACAAACATACAGTAGATATTAATGTAAATGAATAAATAAATCTTAAAACGAGTAAAACTTAAATTGAATATGCAAATCAAGCTTGAAACGAACAAAAATCACCACAAACAAGAGTTTGGGTATGACCTCCTTCTCTCACTGTAAAAGTCTAAAACCTACTGCGTCATTGGCGCTTTACTGAAAACTATATGCGTCTTGAACAGTCTTGGAAAGTATAAACAACATCAAAACTGAAATATTTGATGTATAATGATATTAATTGTTGAAAGATCCATCAGTCCAAGGATTTATTTCACTGTAATTGCATTTTTACTTTCAATGCTGTAAGAATTAAATAAAAAAAACAAGTTTTTTAAACTGAAAGTAAGGAGCGACAAAAAAACTTAAAACGAACAGAAATTATTCCGTATATAAAAGGGGCTGTCCCCTCCTCAACGCCTCGCTCTTTACGCTAAAGTTTTTTATTGTTTTAAAAAATAAAGTTGTGAGACAGAGTCAAACTTTAGCGTAAAGAGCGAGGCGTTGAGGAGGGGACAGCCCCTTTCATATACGGAATAATTTCTGTTCGTTTTTAAGTTTTAATGTCGCTCCTTACTTTCAGTTTAAAAAAACTTGTTTTTTTTTATTTAATTTTTGAACGTTTTTTAATAAATGCAGGTTTTGATCTTGGCTCACCGTACATGAATAATTAAAAAAAAATTTCATATTAATTTACTTTTATTTAGTTAAATGGCTTTCTCGAAACTTGTTTAATTTTATTTACGAACGTTTTTATTAGTAATAAATATACGTATATGAAAGGGACTGTCCCCTCCTCAACGCCTCGCTCTTTACGCTAAAGTTTTTTTATTGTTTTAAAAAATAAAGTTGTGAGACAGAGTCAAACTTTAGCGTAAAGAGCGAGGCATTGAGGAGGGGACAGTCCCTTTCATATACGGAATAATTTCTGTTCGTTTTAAGTTTTAATGTCGCTCCTTACTTTCAGTTTAAAAAACTTGTTTTTTTTATTTAATTTTTGAACGTTTTTGAATAAATGCAGGTTTTGATCTTGGCTCACCGTACATGAATAGTTAAAACAAAATTTTCATATTAATTTACTTTTATTTAGTTAAATGGCTTTCTCGAAACTTGTTTAATTTTATTTACGAACGTTTTTATTAGTAATAAATATACGTAACTTACGAATTAACTTACGTAACGAAGTTCTATATTCATATATTTTTAATTTGTTTATTAGGGGGTTCGCCCCCTAGTCAATACCTTGCTCTTTAAGCGAAAGTTCGAATTTTGTTCCAATTCTTTAAAAATGACCGATTAATCACAAAGGCCGTTAATTAGAATAAATAGCTCTTATGAAAGTACTAAAAAAATCTTTGGCTTAAAGAGCGAGGTATTGACTACGGGGTGAATCCAATCATATATGTAATATTTTCTGTTCGTTTGAAGTTTCGATGTTGCTGCTATTGCAGTTGAAATACTTGTTTTTTTTATATTAAATTTCTCTTCTTTTTTTTTAAATAATGCTGGGAAGTCCGGCGTCCCCTTCATAGCAATGTCCCTTCCCCCATGAAAACTTCCTTCATAGAAAGATCCTCCCACATAACCCCCGCCCCCCCCCCCCCTCCCCCACTACCAGGAAAAATCTCCCCTGAAAACGTCTGTATACTTCCAAATAACCAATACTATATGTTAACATTGGGTAAAGTTCATAAATTTCAGCCCTCCCCCCGGGAATTTCGGGGGATTAAGTCATCCTAAAAGACATACTTATTATATTTTCGAACATGCTGAACAAAATGGCTATCTCAAAATTTTGATCAGGTGACTTTGGGAAAAAAATGAGCGTGGGAGGGGGCCTAAATGCCCTCCATTTTTTTGGTCACTTAAAAAGGGCACTAGAACTTTTAATTTCCATTCCAATGAGCCCTCCCACGATATTCTAGGACAACTGGGTCGATACTATCACCCCTGGAAAAAAAAAAAAAACAAATAAACACGCACCCGTGATCTTTCTTCTGGCAAAAAAATGCAAAATTCCACACATTTTTGTAGATGGGAGCTTGAAACCTCTACAGTAGGGTTCTCTGATACGCTGAATATGATGGTGTGATTTTCATTAAGATTCTATATGTTTTAGGGGGTCTTTCCTCCTTTTTTCGAAAATCAGCCAAATATTCTCAGGCGCCTAACTTTTGATGGGTAGAATTAAACTTGATGAAACTTATATATTTGAAATCAGCATTAAAATCTGATTCTTTTGATGTATCTATTTGTATCAAAATACCGTTTTCTAGAGTTTCGGTTACCATTGAGCCGGGTCGCTCCTTACTTACAGTTCGTTACCACGAACTGTTTGACTGGAAAAGAAAAATATTTGTTATGTAATCCGTTTTCAGTTAAGCGCCAACGACGACGCAGTAGGCTTTTTGTTTTTATTTACAGTTACGAAAGGATGCAGTATCCAAACACTTGTTTGTAGGGAAACTATATTCGTCTTTAACAACTTTTAAAAGAGCTAGTAAATTAAACTGAATATTTGATGTATAATGATATTAATTGCTGTAAGCTCATCAGTTCACGAAAAATGTTACTATAATTTTAATGTTTATTTTCAATATTAAGTACAAAAAGAAAATATTTGTCATAAAATTGGTTTTAAGCTTGATATTCAATTTAAGTTTTAATTTAAAAAAAAACTCTTTTCAGTTTTTAATGATTGAATTTTAATGTAAGTTTATTTTATATTGTTTTTTATTCTCTTCGTTTGTTTTGCTGAGGACGGCCCTTGGATATAGGGTCGAAATATTCATTTAAAGTTGCGTTCCACTGTCTTGTATAAAAATTCCCCTGTTGTTCTACTTATTGTTTAAAGTGTATCAGTATCCACCTTTCTCCCACCATACATTTTACTTCCTCATATGAAGTTGCCACTTGTTTGGAATCTCTTAATATGACCTCTCCGCACCCCGTTCTAGGGTGTATTTCACCCCATTTTTGTAGATTACCAGACTTGGAATATTTTTGATCAGCCTTTAGACCAAAAGTTACTGAAATAATTTCATTCAGCCAATTAATCTTCAATCGCTTCACCGGTGAATCACGTGCACAGTGGGCCACTAGGCATAGAAGGCCAAAAAATTGTTAAACATGTAGTTTATATTACAATGAACAATGCTGCAAGTTGAACCAAAGAATCTAGTTTAAATAGAACGTATGAATGCATTAAAGCTGATAAATTAAGGCCGGCGATAAGATCTCACCTGCCCTGAAAACGCACAAACAAGGAGGCAAAATTCATTCACAAGAGCGTCATCAAAACGTTAAAAATCGTCAGAAAAGCAAAAAAAACGGGATTGAATAAACTGTAGCTCTGATGCTTGTAGTGGCACTGGTAGCGGGTGTCTATGACCATAACACACTACGGTGTACCCTGCGACACACCTAATCGTTTTCTGTCTAAATCAGTAAAGACAAACTGAGTGATTGCATCTACTTCTTTCCCGCAAATTATTGCTTCAATTATTCTCTCTTTTCTAGATGAGCATTTCCTTCTCCTGTTATCTCTACTGAGTGAGTGAACCCATATCTGAATCACATTTACCTTAATTTTTCTGTTCTAATGGGCCCCAACGACTGTTTTTTTTTTTCCCTTTATAACCTAGTTCATTTTCCTCCCTATTTGCGGTAATATTTTTTTCTATTAATGCACAATACTGGCCTACACTTCTCAGATATTCAACAAAAAAAGGTAATTCTAATTTTGTAAACGACATTGGCCAGCCATCACAAAAAAAAGAAAAAAAAAAAAAAAAAAAAAAAAAAAAAAAAAAAAAAAAAAAAAAAAAAAAAAAGATAAGTGACAAGGTTTTTTTAAGACCAACAAAATATTGCGTGTAACAAAAAAATGTTCAAGAAGTTACTTCCTCTTTTAACTCTCCGACTACAAGGATAGGTAAAAATTTTCTTTTGAATATGTATCACCCCCTTGTTCAAACTAAAAAATTGTACGTCAAAAGTTCTAGTGATTTTGTTTCAAAAGTGAAAGAACTTTTGGTCGCACCAGATACGAGAATTGGTAGTTTTGACGTGGAATCATGCATACAAATTGTGACCAACAAAAAGTCGAATCACTCTAGAGGAGGAGCTTAGTGCTAACCTACTTTTCTCTGATAAATCTACATTAATAAATTGTTTAACAAAGAGTTTTCTTTTGCTCACAATCCTTTGTTGCAAAACTTCTTTACAGAGGTATTTCTTACCAACAGACTTCCAAATGGGTGCCCCCCTTTCACCGATAGAAAATGATGTTATCATGGAAAATCTTGAAGAACAGGCGATCTCACAAAGCTTTAATAAGTCATTATTTTGAGGTCGCTTCAAAGATGATATTTTCTATTCGTTGAAACAAGGGGAAAGATTCTCTAGAATCCTTGGATTTTCTTAATTCATGGATATGAAACTTCAATTTACAAAAGAATCAAAGATGAATAGTTATCTTCCTTTTTTAAATGTCCTGATACACTGGAATGACACAGGTTTTGAGCTCAAGGTCTAAATAGTGATAGGTACTTAAATTCCACGTCTAATCATTCACCTGCTGTGAAAAGAGGGGTAGTGACTTCGTTAGTTGATAGAGCAACACGGATACATTCACCACGTTTTCTTGACTGCGAGTTTAAATACATTAGAAGAGTCGTATTTGGGAATAGGTTCCCCATCTCTTTAATTAATTTGGTAATTGAAAAGCGTTAACGTCTAGTGTACTACCAAAGTATCTTGTTTTATCTATATAATATCTGTTACCAAAAATAGCTACTGACTCGCAATTAATATAATTTACTTTAATTCCTGGTTTCCGACCACAAGTTAACAATAATAGATGGAGAAAGTTCAGATAAAAGGACAATCTAGTTTATCTTGGTCTTCCTTGCATAGAAGGGAGTTTAAGACAAAATTGCCAAAATCTCGAGAAAATAATATTTTTACTTATTTTAAACCTGGCATAAGATCAAAAATTTACCCAGGCAAAGACTAAGTCCCTAAGTTCAATAATTCCGGTGTCTACAGACTTCTTGCTCCTACGGTTTCTGGTACACAGGAAGGACTGAACAACACCATGCGCAAAAAAATATTAGCACTGTATGTCAATTAATAATGCCCTCAAAAAGAAGAAAAAACATGAAAATTTTGATTCACCCATTGCTCAGCATGTTTATGACCACACGCACCATAATATTTTTATTTGACTAGGCTAGCGTAATTTCTCATGACAAAGGTTTAGCTCTGCAATACAGAGGGGCGCTTGAAATACAAAATACCAAAATTTAGATTTGGCTCTTAACAGGTTATGAGTGATTTTAAAATAAGTGACTCTTATTTGGTTTTCTCAGACGCGGTTCTGATAATTTATTCATTCCCAAAATAAATTCTATGTCACTAGCACATTCACAACATATATACGATTTCTCGACCCCTCAGATCTAAAACATTCTGTGCTAAACAAGCTTTATTTGAAATTGAACAACTGTGACGTAGTTCTCTGCTTTGTTATTTATTTCACTTGAAAGAATCTTAGTCGCTTGTCTAGATTTTAATTGAGAACATACTTAGTCGTTAGACTCAGTGGCTGAACTTTTTTTATTTGGGTTTATCAATATTTTTTTTTACTGTTATTTTATTCTGCGTTGATAGCTTTTTAATTCTTTCAGTTTGGGTTTTGTTTCATTTTTATATCCACGATGTTTGTTTTTGTATTTTTTTCATTTTATTCTTTTTTTTTTCTGGTCTAAATCGTTCTTATTTTCACCCACAAAATGAGAACTAGATTTCTTCGGGGGGGGGGGGGGGGGGGGTAGCGCCGGGGGTTTTCTCTAATATTGCTGAAGAAGGGAAGCATGTCTTCTTCAAATATCCGTTTTTGTTACATCCTCTATTTTCGTTGGCCTTATAAAACTCCATTTCACTTTTCTTCTTCTCTTTTTTTTGTAATTGCTGGTGAAATTTTCCGGAATCACTGGATACAATTTCCTTTTGTGGACAGTTGTGAGTTAAGTTACAGAGTTACTTTTTTTGTCAGTTTATCCTTGTGGCAGGTTGTTTTTTTTTATTGTTTTCTCAGTGTAGAGTTCTCTAGATAAAGTGTTTAATATATGTTTATTTATTTATTATGTTGCTAATATACATTTATTTTGTAAGTGCTTGGGTCACAATAGATGCTTAATGCTTGATGTTTGATGCTTATCTTTTCTTATGCTTGCTTGTTTAATGTTTGATAGAATACTCTACATTGTTTCTCAGTATTGTTTTGTTTTCGTGATTTAGGTCAGCCAAGGCATGTAACTTTAACTTTGTCTTTCCATATTTACATCTTTCCGTATACATTTTCGTATACTTTTTTACAATCATTTTTATACAATCCTAAAAAGGGCTTATCCCAGATTTGCCTCTTAATTACTCGGACTATCTGTCCTGGCTTTTTTTTCTATAATTAACCATGTCTTGATGCCTACGGCAAAATACTTTGATTTTAATTCAAAAAAATTGAATTGAAAAATTTTTCCTTTTAATTTTGAATTTAAAAAATGAAAAATTTTTAATTTAATTTTAAAAATTCAATTTTAAAAATTAAAATTTAATTTTAACGGTTAATTTTTAAGAAACGTATACAGTAAAAAACGCAACTGTATACGTTTTTTGTCCTACTAATTTTTTATATACTTTTTTTTTTTTTTTTTATTCAACCTTTCCAAATATAATCCATTCGGCTATTCGGGAAATTCGGCTCGTCATAGGCTTGTGATAGTTAATCAGAGGCAACGCTGTAGCGTTTGCCTATAGTAAAGGCCATACGGCTCCAATGTTTTTTATTATTTATTTATTATTTTTTTTTCCCAGAGGCACTTCATATGGAAGGGGCCGTCGTAGAAACTTCAAAGGGGGCTCATTCGATTGGAAATCAAGAGTTCTAATGTCCTTTTTAATAGTCGAAAATGATTGAGGGCAACTAGCCCCCACCCCACGCCCATCATTCCTCCAAACACATCCAATCAAAATTTTGAGATAGCCAAAATATCTCAAAATTTGAGATTTAAGGTTTTTATAGAAGGCGTTGTTGTCGTAGTAAAGGCCATACGGCTCCAATGTTTTATTATTTATTTATTATCATTTTTTCCCAAAGGCACTTCATATGGAAGGGTGTCGTCATAGAAATTTCAAAGGGGGTTCATTCGATTGGAAATCGAGAGTTCTAGTGCCCTTTTTAATAGTCGAAAATGATTGGAGGGCAACTATCCCCCCCCCCACGCCCATCATTCCCTAAAACACATCCAATCAAAATTTTGAGATAGCCATTTCGTTCAGCGTAGTTGATTTCCAGATAGAAAATATATTTTTGAGGAGGACATTCCCCCACAACCCTCAGGGCAAGGGTTTTTAAGTTATGCCCTAGGGACATATAAGGTTTTTATAGAAGGCGTTGTCGCAGAAACTTCAAAACAGGCTCATTCGATTGGAAATTCAAAGGGCTAGTGACCTTTTTAATAGTCGAAAGTGATTGGAGGGCAAACTAGCCCCCCCCTCACGCCCGTCATTTCCCCAAACACATCCAATCAAAATTTTGAGATAGCCATTTTGTTCAGCGTAGTTGATTTCCAGATAGAAAATATGTTTTTGAGGAGGGACACTCCCCCACAACCCTCAGGGCAAGGGTTTTAAGTTATGCCCTGGTTGCATATAAGGTTTTTATAGAAGGCGTTGTCGTAGAAACGTCAAATAAGGCTCGTTCGATTGGATATTCAAGGGGCTAGGGCCCTTTTTAATAGTCGAAAGTGATTTGAGGGCAATTAACACCCCTGTCACGCCCACCTTTTCCCCAGACACATCCAATCAAAATTTTGAGACAGCCATTTTATTAAGCATAGTTTTTAAGTTCTGGAAATTAGGTGTTTGAGGATGACAACTCCCCCACAGCCCTCAGGGCAAGGGTTGTAAGTTATGCCCTTAGGGCATATAAGGTTTTGTAAAGACAACGTTATCGTAGAAAACTTCAGAAAGGGCTCATTCGATTGGAAATTTAAATAGCTAGTTCCCTTTTTTAATAGTCAAAAGTGATTCTAAGGCAACTGACAACGATTCCACTCCCACCATTTCCCCAAAAACATATCCAATCAAAATTTTGGTATAGCCATTTTGTTCAGCGTAGTTGAAAGTTCTGGAAATTATATGTTTGAACAGGACACTACCCCCCCCCCCCCCCCACAGTCTTCAGGGGCAAGGGTTATAAGTTATGCCCTGGGGGCATATATGGTTCTTATGGAAGGAATTCTCGTATGAACTTCAGAGAGAGCTCATTTGGTTGGAAATTGAAAGTTCTAGTTCACTTTTTAAGCGTCAAAAAGGTATTGGAGGGTAACCAGCTGCCCCTCCCCCCCCCTGAACCCTTTTTTCCCAAATGCAACCAATAAAAAATTTTAAGATAGCTTTTTTTGTAAAAAAAAAATAGTTCAAAGGTCAGATAAGAAAAATTCCGGTGTTGACACAACCCACCAGGGCTCGGGGGTAGGCACTGTAAGTTATGCCCTGGGGGCATATATGGGTTTTATGGAAGGGATCCTCGTATAAACTTTGAAGAGGGCTCATTTGATTTGAAAGTGCTTGTTCACTTTTTAAGAGTCAAAACAGATCGGGAGGGAAACTAGCCCACCCTCCTCCACGCCCTAAATGCATCAGATGAAAATTTCGAGATGGGCATTTTGTTAAAAATAGTTCAAAGTTCTGATAACGAAAAACTCCGGTGTCGTCGACACCCCCCCAGGGCCGCGGGGGGTAGGCGTTGTAAGTTATGCCCTGGGGGCATATATGGTTGTTATGGAAGGATGCTAGTATAAAATTCCTAGACAGCTCATTTGATTGGAAATTGAAAGTTGTAATTCACTTTTTAAGAGTCAAAAGTGATTGGAGGGCAGCTAGCCTCCCCCCCACGCTCCTTTTATTTTTTTTCCCAGAGGCAGTTTTATATAAAAGGGGTCGTATAAACTTCAAAGGGGGCTCATTCGATTGGAAATCGAGAGTACTAGTGCCCTTTTTAAGATTCAAAAGTGATCAGAGGGCAACTGGCCCCCCAAGCCCTTTCCTCCCAAATACATCTGAAAAAAAATTTGAGGTAGCCATTTTGTTAAAAATAGTTGAAATATCATATAACAAAAACACCTTTACGTATGGTTATTGAGTTAAAAATAGTTCAAAGATCAGATAAGAAAAAACTGCTGTGTCAACACACCCCCCCCCAGGGCCGGGGAAAGCGTTGTAAGTATTGCTCTGGGGGCATATATGGTTCTTATGGAAGGTATGCTCGTGTAAAATTCAGAGAGGGTTCATTTGAATGGAAATTAAAAGTTGTAGTTAATTTTCTCAGAGTGAAAAAAAGATCGGAGGGCAACTAGCCCCTCCTGCCCTCCATGCCTTTGGGTGTATCGGATGGATAAACCCATCCGATAAAAACTTCAGGTGACCATTTTGTTAAAAGTAGTTCAACCATCAGATATTAAAACTCCAGGGTCGACACAACTCCCAGGGCCCAGGGATAGGCGTTGTAAGTTATACTCTGGGGATATATATGGTTCTTATAGAAGGGGTGCTCGTATAAACTTCAGAGAGGGGCTCATTTGATTGAAAATAGAAAGTTCTAGTTCACTTTTAAAGAGTCAAAAGAGACCGAAGCTTAATCTAGTCCCCCCACTCCCTTTTTCCACAAACCCATCCGATAAAAATTTTGAGATAGCAATTTTGTTAAAAATAATTCAACATCAGATAATAAAAACTCCGAGGTTGACACAAACCCATTTTTTTTTACTTTGATATTGTTACTTTGATATCAGTTTTGATACTATGATTAATGTTTTTTTTTTTTTAAGTTTGATTTTGAAATAAGAAATTTTTAAAAACTTTAAACTTTTTGCAATAAAAAAACGAACAAAAATTAATTAAAAAACTTTCCGAAAAATAAATTTTTCAAAGAAAAGTAAAGGCCATTTTAAACTTAAGCTCAGCAGATACAAATATATTTTAAAATTCGAACTCAAAGCGACCAGAAATTACTATTAAATAATAAATGAAACCCAAAAACGAACAGAAATTAAATAGACAATCATAGCAAAAACATACAACAAGTAATAATATAAATGAATAAATAGATCTTAAAGCGAGTAATGCTTAGATTGAATATGAGTATCAAGCTTAAAATGAAAAAAAAAAAAAAAAATTCCTACTGAAGTATAAATGAAACTTAAAACGAACAGAAATTAAATAAACAATCAATGCAAACAAACATACAGTAGATATTAATGTAAATTAATAAATAAATCTTAAAACGAGTAAAACTAAATTGAATATGCAAATCAAGCTTGAAACGAACAAAAATCACCACAAACAAGAGTTTGGGTATGACCTCCTTCTCTCACTGTAAAAGTCTAAAACCTATTGAGTCATTGGCGCTTTACTGAAAACTATATGCGTCTTGAACAGTCTTGGAAAGTATAAACAACATCAAATTGAATATTTGATGTATAATGATATTAATTGTTGAAAGATCCATCAGTCCAAGGATTTATTTCACTGTAATTGCATTTTTACTTTCAATGCTGTAAGAACTGGAAAAGAAAATATTTGTTATGTAATCCGTTTTCAGTTAAGCGCCAATGACGCAGTAGGCTTTTGGTTTTATTTACAGTTAGGAAAGGAGGCAGTATCCAAACACTTGTCTGTAGGGAAACTATATTCGTCTTTAACAACTTTAAAAAGAGCTAATAAATTAAACCGAATATTTTATGTATATTGATATTAATTGCTGAAAGCTCATCAGTTCAAAATGTTACTATAATTTTGATGTTTATTTTCAATATTAAGTACAAAAGAAAATATTTGTCATAAAATTGGTTTTCAGTAAAGCGCCAGGTTTTAGACTTTTACAGTGAGAGAAGGAGGTCATACCCAAAACTCTTGTTTGTGGTGACTTTTAATCGTTTCAAGCGTGATTTGCATATTCAATTTAAGTTTCACTCGTTTTAAGATTTATTCATTAATTTACATTAATATCTATTGTATGTTTTTTTGCATTGATTGTTTATTTAATTTCTGTTCGTTTTAAGTTTCATTTATACTTCAATAGGAATTTTTTTTTCATTTTAAGCTTGATACTCATATTCAATCTAAGCATTAATCGCTTTAAGATCTATTTATTCATTTATATTATTACTTGTTGTATGTTTTTGCTATGATTGCTTATTTAATTTCTGTTCGTTTTCGGTTTCATGTATTCTTTAATAGTAATTTCTGGTCGTTTTGAGTTTGAATTTTATAAGGTATTTGTATCTGCTGAGCTTAAGTTTAAAATGGCCTTTACTTTTCTTTGAAAAACTTATTTTTCGGTAAGTTTTTTTTTAATTAATTTTGTGAAAAAATGTTATCTAACCTGACCACTCGTGTATTTGAAACAATAAGATTTGCGGCGCCGTGAATAAAGACAACAAACTATGAGCCTTCATGATTATATTTTTTACTGCATACGACAACTTAAAAAAATTCAGGTTCTTTATAAAAAAAAAGTGAGTAAGTAAGTATGAGGGTACTAGACCCTCAAGGTCCAAACCGGCGGTGTTGATCTCCATTTCGTGACCCTTCAGCCAGGAATTGCAGTTCGCACACCCTTCCAGCTTAGCTTCCCCAGATTCCTTCGGGTACCCATTTAGAGCTGGGTCAACTCTGGATGAGCTTACAGTCACGCCAATGACCCCCATTCCAAACCAAATAGCCGGCCACGCATGGAATCAAACCCGTGCCCCTCGGACAAAAGGATTCCCAACCCAGCGCGCCAACCACTTAGCCAGGACGGCCCTTTACGCCTCCCTAGCATCTTAATATTCTATTCGCATGTTTCTTGAAATTTGTTAAGTGTCCATAACATAATATATGCAACGAATGTTTTTCTTTTTATGCCTGTTGTCTGACTGATATCTGGGCACTTAATAAAATAAATCAACAAATATATAAGCGAATGAACCCATAGTGTATTTTATGGGAAGGACTATGCTTCTCACTTACCTAAGCTTCTCAGCTTCAACATTGTCATCTTTCGTAATTCCTTTTGATTTATAGTACAAGCAAGGAATGATCCTGAAAAGTAAATCGCCTAAAAAAACGATCTGACAGATATTGTGGACCTATGCTCACAGTCCATCAACAGCACTAAAAAAGGTAATTGCAAAGAAAATTCGAAAGAGATGTGCCTCTCACACACACACAAAAAAAAAGATTAAAAATCAAGAAAATACACCCAAAAAAGCTTCACATGTAGCCGTTATACGAATCCACTTCACATTTAAATTTAGGCAATTTATTAGTATTTGTGTATTATACCGACCACCACACCCGGAAGTGAAGTTAGGTTAATCCTAATGAAATATACCAAAATATGATGAAAATATAATACTGTATTAACAAATTATGGAAACTACAACAGAGAATTATGGAAAGCAGGCCGCCCAGAACGCATAGATGTAAGCAAGAATCGCATTAAAAGGAGCTCTGCCTTCTGCCGTCAATGCCGCCCGCCGCATGTACTCCGCTAGATACGATTTCAAATAATGGCAGGCTGTATCCTCGGTGCCGTTATTCCTCTACTCTGCGGAACCCCACATTCTCTCTACTCGTTGAGTAGATGTGCCGGTTTCTGGGCCGACAAAATCGTAATTTTGGTTTACAGTCAAGTGTTTGAAACCTGCTTGCTCCAGCTCAGGTGCGTTGTAGCCCCTTCAACAATCGGAAATGATTGTTGATCTTGGTCAAACACTATCCACTATCACTATACATTGCAAACTAAATGAGTTTTATGACTATGTACAAGTGACACTGTCCAAATATTGTTGTGGTCGATATAATACACAAGTACCTATTTATGAATAACAAACTCAGTTTATTACAATTTCGGCTAAATAGAAATAAGCCACTTCCTGGAACTCCTCATTCTAAATAATCATTAAATAAAATGAAACAAAATACAATTGACCTAATCCCATTACATTTTGTTTTAAGTATAGGACTTTAAATGGAGTTTTACTTATTCTCTTGGATATTAATCCTAGTAGGCTATTATTTTTAAATATAATATATTTTTTAAGAAAACAATAATATTTTTGAAATGAGAAAGACATACATACTTTCCTGATCCGCGAATCTTACCAACTGAGGCAATGGTACTATTAGCGTAAAAGCGTTGATATTTTTGAAGGGGACGAGTGAGCCAAAAGTCCCCTCCCCCTGCGAACGCGCCTTGTTCTGATGTTTGAGGAACTAGCTGCAGCACATCTAGCTCGCAATTTCTAGAAACACTAGACACTAATATTAATATACCGTTGGTGATTCAATGACGACTAAAATGTGAAATACCATTTAGTTTTGGGCACAATGAAACGGCTTGGCACGGAAAATATAACTAAAAGCCTGAAATACTAAGACCAGTTTAAATAATATAGAAAAATTCAAAAATGCATAAAAATAACAAGCACCACTGAAAATATAAAAGCAAATATTTTATATTTAATAAACATAATTCACAAATATTCAATAAGTTTAGAAACTTAGAATTCGGACTTTCATGATTAGAATTTTTTCTAATCTTGGACAAGGGATAAATTCCAGGATATACAAGTCCAGGGATAAATTCAACCCAAAGCTTACCTTTTTGCTGGCAAAAAATGTTTGGCATTGCAAAAAAAACACTTGTTCGTCAAAACCGTTAGCAACAATGAACCCAATAACAAACTACTTTAGCATTAAAAATTCAAAATACAAACTAAATAGATGAAGTCGAAATCTGATATTGAGGCATACCCAGGTAGAAAACGCTCGATGTGAGATTGAGATTCAAACAAGATTTCTGCAGAAGCAGTAGATAACAAAAAAATAAGGAAACACATCAGTGCTCCAATGTGTAAGGTTTTGATAGGCTTTGATTAAGAATTATCTTTCAAATTAACCATTAAACATCTCTCAATGATGTTTTAGTGCACCACTAGCGGCGACGAAAAAAAAAGAAGAAGGAACACATCAGAGCTTCCCATGTGTAAAAGTGATTTGCTATGCTGCTAAAGATGAGAGACTGTATTTCTCCCACATAGTTTTTTCGGCTACAGTGATCCAGTGGGGCAGTTTTTATTCCGATCCACATCATTTTTGGGGAGTTCCAGGGTATTTTTCAAAATTCCCAAAAATCTCTTTTTGCAATAAAGGTTACCGATAAGAGTAGCAGAAATAACGTGTCACCATTCCTGAAGTAGCTTTAAAGGGCGACTCTCTTTTTGTTCCTTCTCATTTGAATTTGCAATTTGGACCGTTTTGTGCTAGCTCGTGGAAACATACCTTTGATTAGAATCTCTACACTCTTAGGCTACGTTTTTAAATTTAAAAGCTAAATACAAATTATAGCATACCAAAACAATCAAATCTACTACTTCTACTCCACTTCTGGTTGTTGCCTTCTAAAGAAATCGGTCTACAGATGCACAACAGATCTACAGGGTACCTGTAGGAAGAATTATAGACTTTGCCAATCCCAGCTTCGTCCATTACAGAAATTATCCCTCAATATTGGCTATACGACACGGAAAATCCACAAAGATGTAGTTTTTCTCAGATGACCATACAGCTTCAATGTTGTTATCATTTATATATTTTTTGTATGACCTAAAATTATTTGGTTGGTTTCAATAATCAGTTTTGGACAACAAATAGCGCTTGAAGGTAAAGAGTTGGGGAGGATGCTTATGAGCACAAATGATTTTGGCTAAATATGACCCGAAAAAGGGAAATCACTGAATTTGATGGAAATCAGCATCATTTATTGTGGACGACTCCTCCAATTTCCTAAATATGACCCGAAAAAAGGAAACCACTGACTGAATCAGTGACAAAATTACTGACTTTGCTGGAGATCAGTACCATTTACTGTGGACAATTCCCCCAATTTCCTTATCATCAGCAATAATTGGAATGTTTCTAGAAAATAATTATAAACTTGAAGGCTAGCCGGAGGAATTTCAAGTCTAACACAATAAGCTCTTACTTCATGCAGCGTTTTTGAATATATCTCTTCATTTTTGAAAAATCAAAAATTTTAAAATAATCATTTTTGGGCAAGAGTTTCTCTCAATGAGCAGCGCCAATAAAAGTGACCACATCCACTGAAAAAATATGAATATTAAACAGGTTCAAAGTATACGATTCCCACTTAAAAATAGTTTCAAATGATAAAATATAGCATTAAAAGCACATTAAACAAACTTAAATTCTATTTCCAGGTTTTGAATGCAATTTAATTACAAAATAATTCCCTCTAATAATTCAAGTGCACGTTAGTAAATACATGCAATGCTTGTCAGTAATATAAATGAACCACTAGTCGCCGCATATAGGATGTTCTAGTGGGAATTTCTAAGACTTTATTAGGCAAAACTTCAAGTATCTGACGGAAAAATGTCTCCTACACATAGTTTCCAACTATATAGAGACCAAATTATATTGAGCGAGCCTTAAAAGGCAAATAATGACAAAAAGTTTAGTTTTCGTTAAAGAAATACCGCTTCTCAAAGCTGAAAGAATAAAAAACTATAGAAAAAAAAAAAAATCCTACGATCTCTACCAAATCTTTATTCTTATAAATTTTCGCTTTCTAATGAAACAATTTAGAAGTGTCTGAGTCATCAGACCCCTTTAGTCCCAGAGGCACTTTAGGTGGGGGGCGGGGAAAGCAGAGGGGGCACTTGCCCAAGACGCAGAAATTTTAGGGCGCAAAATTTCAAATAAATTATTTAACGGTTATTATTATTTTTTTAATTTTTAAAATTTTATTTTTATTCAAATAAAGCAGAGGGAGCAGTTGACATTAAGTAAAATCAAATTTTGAATCCGAAATTTTCATTTTTCACACTTTTTCAATATCATTCCTTGAAAGTTAAGTAAGCCTACCAAATCTAATCAACTTTACTGTTTTTTTTTTTTTGTGATATTTGTATTCAAAATTTTGTTTGAAATTTTTGGAGACAGGGGACCGGGCCTAATCAAGATTTTGCCCTGGGCACATGAGAGGCCAGAGCCGCCACTGTTGAGTCCTTAGTTTTATAGATTACGAGTAAGCGCTAGATTCAGCCATTAGAGGAGCTTTAAAGATAGTTCCATCCTTCTTTGGAAGGGATTAGTGTTTGTGTGCGAGAATAACATTGCTGGACGTTAAGGTAGGAAATGAGGTTAGTAGCTGGTCTCGTGCTGAATCAAAAGTTAAGAGTGGTTGTGTTTTATCTCCATTTACATGGATTAATTTATAAAACTTTTTCCACAAAATAAGTTTTTCAAAGAAAAGTAAACAACTCCATTAAACAAAAAATGAGAAAAATAAAATCAAATAATCTACCAAGCGTGAAAACTACCACAAATCAGCATCGATAAATAAATAAAACCCAAAATGAACAGAAATTACAATAATTAACCGAGTCAAACTCAAAAAGAGCAGAAATTAACATAAGTTGGGCGCAAAACCCCTATTCCTTCGCAAGGCCAGAACATAATTTGCACTTTACTGAAAAAAAATATAAATGTTTTTACTTTAATAACTTTAATAAATCAAATAATATTAACATTTTGATTACTAAATATCAGTACATGTATATTAAACTGACAATGCACATTCATTTGTATTTTTTCATTAAAAAGCAAATTTGTTCTGGCCTTGGGAAGGCATAGGGGTTTTGCGCCCAACTTATGTTAATTTCTGCTCGTTTTGAGTTTGACTCGGCTTTAATTATTGTAATTTCTGTTCGTTTTGGGTTTCATTTATTCATCGATGCTCATTTGCGGTAGTTTCACACTCGGTAGATTATTTGATTTTATTTTTGCTCATTTTTTTGTGTTTAATGGAGTTCTTTACTTTTCTTTGAAAAACTTATTTTGTGGAAAAAGTTCTTTAAATTAATTTCTGTTCGTTTTATATTGACATAGTCTTTTCAGGGAAAAAGAAAATAATACTCTAAATCTTTTTCGTTTTTTAAGACTTTACAGTTTGGCCTGCTATTTGTATGCTGGAGAAAAATTTTCAGCAATTTTTAACAACATACACCCTTTTAAAAATCTGGACACAAAATAGTACTGTTTAATTTAGTTTCATACCTCCTCTAGTTGACCTGAAATGGAAAACTTGATACCATTCGCAAAAAAAATCTGTTTACTTTCTTTGATAGCTTGGATACACTTACGCTATTTTGATTTGGTTAAATTTTAAGAGCAGAAAAGGGAGGGTTGGCGTGGGAGGGTGGTAGCGGAAGGGGGATTAGTTGCCCTCAAATCACTTTAGACTATTAAAAAGGGCATCAGCCCTCTCTATTTTCAATCGAATGAGCCCTTTTCGAACTTCCCACGACAACTCGTTCGATACGAAGTGCCCTGGTCTAAACAACAACAACAACAAAAAGTAATAAATTATACCCACTTCGATGTTTACTATAAAAAATGTCAAGCCTTCCAATCACTTTCGACTATTAAAAAGGGCACTAGACCTTTCGATTTCCAATCGAATAAGCCCTTTTGGAAACGACAACGCTTTCTATAAACGCCTTATATGCCCCCAGGGCATAAATTACAACCCGTACCCTAAGGTCTGTTAGGATGGTTGTTATCCTCTAAGACCGAATTTCCAGAACTTTCAACTGTGTTAAACAACATGGGCTATCTCAAAATTTTGATTGGATGGCTTGGGGAAATGTGGGGGCGTGAGAGGGGTGTTAGTCACCTTCCAATCAGTTTCGACTATTAAAAAGGGCACAAGCCACTCCAATTTCCAATTGAATGAGCGCTTTCGAAGTTTCTACGACAACTTCTTCGATACGAAGTGCCCTGCTCTAAAGGAAAAAATTAATAAATAATTCAGTGAGCCAACATCGTTCTTATATTCCCCCAGAGCATAACTTAAAAACCCTTGACCTGAGGGTTGTGGGGGAGTGTCCTCCTCTTTACTTAGTCCCCGTTTCTTGATTCGTTCTCGAGTGTCCCCGTTCTTTACTTGGGCGACGCGATCGTGCTGCCTATGATTTATACAACAACTTTCTATATAAACCTTACATGCCCCCAGGGCATAACTAACAACCCTTGCACTGAGGGCTCTGAGGGGTTTATCATCCTAAAAGACCTAATTTACAGAACGTTCAACTACGATGAATAGAATGGATATCTCAAATTTTGATTGGATGTGTTTTGGAAAATGGTAGGCGTGAGAGGGGCGTTAGTTGCCATGGGCGTAAGGAGGAGGGGGGCAGCTGTCCCCCTAGACCTTCAAATTTACATTAGATATGGCAGAGAAAAAGCAGATGGTTTGGAAAAGCAGTTGATAAAAGGCCCTCCATCACACTATCGACTTCCCCCCTAGACAATAACCTGCCTACGCACATGCTAGTCGCTACCCAATCACTTCCAACTATTAAAAAAGGCACTAGCCCTTTCAATTTCCAATTGAATGAGCCCTTTTTGAAGTTTCTACGACAAAGCTTTAAATAAAAAACGTTATATGCCCCAGGGCATAACTTACAACCCTTGCCCTGAGGGCTGTGGGGGGAGGGGTTGTCATCCTTAAAGACCTAATTTCCAAAACTTTCAACTTCGTTGAATAAAATGGCTACCTAAAAATTTTGATTGGACGTGTTTTGGGGAAAAGGTGGGGTGTGAGAGGGGGTTAGTTGCCCTCAAATCACTTTCGACTATTAAAAAGGATATTATCCCTTTGAATTTCAAATCGAATGAGCCCTTTTTCAAGTTTCTACGACATAAAGATTTCAATAAAAAACCTTATATGCCCCCACAGGGCATAACTTATAATCCTTGCCCTGAGGGTTGTGGGGGAGTGTCCTCCTCAAAAATATATTTTCTATCTGGAAATCAACTACGCTGAACAAAATGGCTATCTCAAAATTTTTATTGGATGTGTTTGGGGGAATGATGGGCGTGGGGGGGTAGTTGCCCTCCAATCACTTTCGACTATTAAAAAGGCACTAGCCCTTTGAATTTCCAATCGAATGAGCGTTTTTTTAAGTTTCTGCAACAACACCTTCTTTAAAAACCTTATATGCCCCCCAGGCATAACTTAAAACCCTTGCCCTGAGGGCTGTGGGGGAGTGTCCTCCTCAAAAACATATTTTCTCTCTTGAAATCAACTACGCTGAACAAAATGGCTATCTCAAAATTTTGATTGGATGTGTTTGGGGAATGACGGGCGTGGGGGCTAGTTGCCCTTCAATCACTTTCGACTATTGAAAAGGGTACTAGCCTTCGAATTTCCAATCGAATGAGCCTGTTTTAAAGTTTCTACGACAACGCCTTCTATAAAAACCTTATATGCCCCCAGGGCATAACTTAAAAACCCTTGCTCTGAGGGTTGTGGGGGGAGTGTCCTCCTCAAAACATATTTTCTATCTGGAAATCGACTACGCTGAACAAAATGGCTATGATGTGTTTGGGGGAATGATGGGATGGGGGGGGTGGCTAGTTGCCCTCCAATCACTTTCGACTATTAAAAAGGGCACTAGAACTCTCAATTTCCAATCGAATGAGCCACTTTTGAAGTTTCTACGACGACCCCTTCCATATAAAGTGCCCTGCTCTAAAGGAAAAAAATAATAAATAGTACATTGTTCCAACATCTTTCTTATATGCCCTCAGGGCATAACTCAAAACCCTTGCCCCCAGGGTTGTGGGGGAGTGTCCTCCTCAAAAAAATATTTTCTATCTGGAAATCAACTACACTGAACAAAATGGCTATCTCAAAATTCTGATTGGATGTGTTTGGGGGAATGATGGGCGTGGGGGAGGGCTAGTTGCCCTCCAATCACTTTCGACTATTAAAAAAGGCACTAGCAACTCCAATTTCAATCGAATGAGCCCTTTTCAAAGTTTCTACGACAACTCCTTCCATACGAAGTGCCCGGGTGGAGCAAAAAAAAAAAAAAACATAATTTTGCCCACATCGTTCTTTACTTAGGCAGCGCTAGCGAGCTGCCTATGATCATTCTGATGGATTTGAGTGTCCTAAATGAAAATGTTAGCAAAATGAATGGATTTTAGGAGGTTTTGAGAGTCTAGGGCACAAGAATAGATTTGAAAGTTAATTTTAAAAAGGATAAATCGCTTAAACCGTGAATAAATGAAGCTGAAGTGGCGATGTTGGGTAACAAGAAGATCAATGAAGTGGATAGCTTCACTTACATTAGTAGTATTATTAGTAAAGATGGTGGATACAGTGAAGGTGTTAAAAGTAGAATAGCCAAGGTCTATGGTATTTTTTTTACAATTGAAGGAGTTTGGAGAATAGGAAGATAAGTCTTCGAAGTAAGATTAGAACATTATAAGCTACAGTGATGACAGTGGTAAAGTACGGTTCTGAAACGTGGCCGCTCTGAAAGGTAGAAGAGGATTTTTTATATGTTTTTCAGAGGAATTGTCTACAGATTCTTTTGGATACCTGTCCAACCGACCGTATTTCAAACAGTAGGCTGTACAAAAATATGGCTCCTCTCTACTCTAGGGCTATAATGAAAGAAAGGTTGAAATAGCTAACATAAGTTCTGTTGAAGAAGGATGACTGATTGCCAAAGATCATTCTTTTAGGCGAACAATCTAGGGCCAAACGAAAAGCAGGTTGTCCACGAACAGGGTGGGAGGAGGTCAAAAGGAAGGATTTAATAAAAATGGAAAATTTCTCGGGAGGGTGTAGAGGAGGCTTGGAGAATACAGGAATTGGGGAGGAGCGTGCGTAGCTGTGTTGGCCCCAGATGAATTGGTGCTACACTGGATTGCTGGTAGTAGTACTAGTAGTATATCTTACCTGAGTTTTCAGAGAATTAAAATTGTATATTAGAATTCACTAATATAATGGTGAAAGACTATTGACAGCCTTGTGAATTAGTCTTTATTTTTCTGCAGAGTATTTATTTTCTATTAGGTTTCCAGAATTCTACAAATTAAGGGAAATATTACGAGTGAATTTATATGAACCATAGCCAATAGATATTGCAAATATATGTTGCATAAACTGTTAAGCAGTAATTTTTGAAAATTATTAGACAAACCACCAGGAGTGACTGACAAAAAAAATAAACATACCTGAGCAAGAGAAACTTCTGTTTTCATACTTTTATCCAAGCTTTGACTTGATGTTGTTTTAGTGTCCACACTTGAACCAGAGTCCGAATTGTGCGTTTTTTCCACTACCTTGTCCTGAAAGGTTTGATAACGCAAACTTGCTGAGCTCTTGAAGGCACACAAACGCTCACGTGCACCCAACTATTCATTTCTAGACCTCTAAGTTACCTAAATAAAAAGACATATTGACTACTTTTCTGATGAGAAACAAAAATTTAGTAATGGATTTCCTGTGTAAAAACATAGTATGCTCATGCCAGGGAAAAGTAAAAGTGAGAGAAAGGGATCTGAAAAAATACCACCCTTTTCTCCCTGTGCCAGGGGAGTAGGTCGAAGGAGGCAAGAGGGTGATTATAAAACTTGACAGTACCTGCTTCAGAAGATCAAACTATACGAAAACATTAAAACAGTTTTTAGTAACTGGATTTTTTGTATACTTTCGAGGCAAAAAAAAAAAAAAAAAAAAAAAAAAAAAAAACAGGTAAGCTTACCCTCCCTCCACTCACACTAGAAAAGTTTCATCGAGTTACTTTCTCTGAGAGTACGCATTCACTTATCGACAACATATTCAGCTCCTTGCTCCCAGAGTCAGGGTGGCAGTCCTCGTCAGCGACACATCAGACCACTTCCCCATTCATGCAACACTCGGCCTTTCAGAACCAGCTAAGATAAGGTCCCGAATCAACCCTATGTTACCGATTATATGTTTAACAGAGGAAAACTTGAAGAATTGAAAACAGGAACTAGAGCAATTAAACTGGGATAACGTAATGGAGATTCAAGATGTAAACGAAGCATTTGGGTCATTTCACTCGACGTTCTTGGATGTATACAGTAGATGTTGCGTGAGAAACCCGAGAACTAATAAACGAAAAAAAGACCAGCCAATTAGCCCCTGGATGACGGATGGTCTTCTGGCCTGTGTGAATAAGAAAAACCAGCTTTGGGGAGAGTATAGACGCTTTCCGAGCTTAGCGCGGCTAGAGGAGTATGAGCAATACAGGAAAGTCCTTCGGACTGTGTTACGAAGAGCAAAGCGTGGCTACCTGCAGCAAAAGCTGACGGAAAGCGGGAAGGATGGTCGAAAAGTTTTGGCAAATTATCAACTCGGTTCTACGGCCAACCACTAAGTCTTCCAGATTACCAGCGAAATTGGTCGTGAATGATGAAGAGAAATTACAGAACCTACACAGGTTGCCGCATCGCTGAGTACATTTTTCGCAAATATCGGCGCGATACCACAGCAAATTCCGTCGGGATACCATCTAAATCATACAAAGAATACCTAGGCCCGAAGTGTATGAAATCAATGGCAGTGAGTCCTGTAACACCAGGTGAGCTCGAATTACTCGTAAAAAATTTGAAGGGCTCTTCTGCTTCAGGTTTCGACCTGGTCCCACACAAAGGCACTGAAAGCAGTGGTGACGACAATTGCTGAGCCGCTAACTTACCTTGTAAATCTTTCATTAGATAAAGGGGTCTTTCCTGAAATGTTAAAAAAGGCAAAGATAATACCTCTTCACGAAGGTGGAAGTCATACAGACACAGAAAATTATAGACCAATCTCAATCTTATCAGTTTTCTCGAAAGTCTTTGAAACGCCAATGAAACACCAGCTTTACCAATATTTAGAGGCCAAAGGGCTTTTTTAACAGCCGCCAAATTGGATTTAGGGCTGGCCATTCAACCGAAGATGCCCTTACTTCACCAAGTTTATTCGTAAACAGAATCCTAGATTCGGGTGCTTTACCTGCAGCAGTGCTTCTAGATATTAAAAAAGCGTTTGACAGCATGCACCACGAAATATTACTAGGAAAGCTGGATCATATTGGAGTTCGTGGCCAAGTCCTAGATTGGTTTAAGTCTTACCTGGAAAATCGTCGAATGTACACAGGAAATGACCATACAAATGATGTCGTAGTTAACTGCGGGGTGCCACAGGGCTCTAAATTGGGACCGGTATTGTTTCTTGTTCATGTAAATGATCTTCAGCAAGTACTGACTCCTGCAAGTCGTAGCCCTTATTGCTGCAAACTATGTCACCCACAAACGACGCCGGGGTCTATAGTAGAAGCCGAGGACGAACTAACGACATTTTCGGATGATTCACTTATGGCAAGCTCAGAATGGAACATCAAGTCTCTCAAAACGAAGCTACAAGAAATTCTTGAAGAAACGTACCTGTGGATGGACGCAAATCGTCTTGTCATCAACATTGACAAATCGAGTGTTTTATTTTTTTCACGTATAGATTCGCTGGCTCCTGATGTGATTGGTATTGAAACCTCTCGTGGACTTATCAAGAGACCAGAAAAAGGACACGTTCGTTACCTAGGGGTTTTAATCGACGGAAACCTCTCATTCAGACACCACATAGCAAGTGTCGAGACGAAGCTTTCAAGGAACCTTGGAATCTTGAGAAAACTCAGTCACCATTTCCCTAAAAAAAATACTGATCCTGATTTACAATGCAGTTATCAAGCCTCACATTCAATATTGCTCTATGGTTTGGCAATCTAATTTCAAGACACATTTACAGAGACTAAAACTCAGTTCACAATAAAGCACTTCAAATTTTAGGCCCATCATCGAACAGACTATCAATGGCATCACTTTACAGACTATCTTGCACCGTTTTTTGTTTTAAATATTTTTCAGGAACACTCCCATCACCATTTAAAGGCTTATTCACACTAGCATCACAAATCCATAGTTTAAATACACGATCTCATCAGACATTTATATACCCCCGACACCGACAGCTAGGTCGGAATTTTCTCCTAGAATTGCGTGTGCTAGAGAGTGGAATGCACTTCAGCAAGAGCTGAAGTCATATAGGTCTCTCGGCTCCTTTAAAAAGAATGTGAAAAAATATCTAAAAGATTAAATATTTATTTACTAGATTTATTTTATTATTATTATGTTTAGAATTTTTCGATATTATTATTAATTATCATATTTTAGTTTGATGCTTCAAGGGGTGTGAGCGGAGGAGAAGTTGTGTTAAATTTATTGTTATTTGATGGCGGTTCGGGGTGGAAATTGGAGAGGACAGGAGGCCACGCTGTATTTAGAGTGTGCATTATTACGGGCCCAAACGTGCATCAATGCACAAGGAACTGAGTTAAGTGTATTTTTATATTTTTTTTTTAATTAAAACCCATACTGAACTTGAACTTGTAGAGATTAAAATAATTGAAAAATCTATTTCTGGGGTATTTGAAGTATTGCCTTTGATTATTAATTTAAACGTATGTTGTATAAGAAGTTTGTCCCTATTTCTACTTATAATGCTAATCTTACAAACAAAAGTTAACCCTGGTAGAAAATAGTGTCTGAGAAGTTAAATAGTTGATTAGTCCCTATTTCCACGTAAATGTTAATCTCAAAAGCAAAATTTAGTCCTGGCTAAAAAATGAACATCTTGAAATCAATTCAAAATTAATATTTGAGCCATAAACAAATGTTATCTTACATCCAGATTTTATCTCCCAAACAATATATCAAATTATTTAACTTTTTGATAGACAAGCACTTACATTATGAAATAGCATTTTCCTTTTTTCTAATAGATGGCTTATTTCTATAAGAGACTGAGAGAAAAAAAAAAGAAGAGAAGGAACATCAACCTAAATGATATAGCTGAGGAGGAAAGTGTATTTTTGATAATCTAGAAGAGATGTTAATCACCTGGCAAAGAAGATCACAATAATGATGACCCAGATATATAGATTCCAGAATAACCTTCTATTGGTGTCCATAAGAGTAGTGGGCACACAGAGGGACTTACCACTGCTATTTTTAGTCACTGACTGTCCTGCATAATTTCTGACCATGAGGCAGGATATTTTGTGGAACATACTACCAAGATTGGATGTATTGCAGCAAAATTCGTACTGATGGGAGGGTGGTCAATACCCAGCCCCCTGTGGCTAGAGTAAGAAATTCTCCTGCTTGTACCAGTTCTGAAGTTCAAGTGCTTCTTGCTGCTAATGGCTGGCGAGCATTGGGGAACTATTTCTTCTATTTTGAGGAATGAATGTTGCCTGCCCAAAGCTGCTCTGGAACAGGCGGGTGGGTTCTCAGGATGGAGGGAAAACAACAGTGGACACCTTGACACTACCAGGGAGTACTCTTCTAAAAAGGGAAGCCAAGGGATAGGCAAGCCCTATCTCAAAATACCATGCCCAATAGGGAGCCAATAGCCTAATTGCTGTTAGTTTTCTTGTGTGTAGAGTAATTCGCCTCTGTAGTCCAAGTCCTGAGTTAGTTTTTTTTAATCACCCATAATAACAATAATAGAAATAAAACCCTAATGGAGCCTTGCGAGCACTACTACAATGCTTTAGAAAACAATGTTAGTCCCACACAAAGCACAGCACTTTGTTTTACAACAGAATGTTATTTCTACGCAGCAATTACTGTTTCCACAACACTACAGTTTATCCAATTATTAATGATTGGTAAGTTCGAGGAAAAAATGTTACACTCTCCTCTACAATATTGTTAACAACGCATTATCGGGTCCACAGACGCTTTGTCAGTAGTTACACACACATTGATTGATGCCAGTGATTTTGATTCTCCATTGTTATGGCAGGAAAAGATGTAAAGCGTGCTTTTGATTGCCTTATTCATGCCAATATGTTGCTCCTAGATACAAAGAGGGGGCCAGCCATGCAATTATTAAACCACTAAGAAATATGTAGCTTGGGGGAATGAATGGGTGATGGGGGAGAGATGGAGAGGGATTGAATGCTACTGGAGTTTTTTTTAAAATTTATATCAAGAGTCCCTAATCTAGCAACAGTCTTCCTGTTACCTATAAGAGACATTTTTGTGTTTGTCAAGGAGCGAGGCAGGGGGCTATCACCTCTCCTACCCTGTTGGACAATTATGTTTTGGATCCACAGGGAGAACCCTACATCTTGTATATTTCACATCATCAACATATTCTTTTCTTATAGGCTGACATATTTTTAACCTAAGTTGGGCTATTGATGGCATTTCAGAAAACTTTTTACTCTTATTTGAATGAATCCTGTAATCTTGACCTAAAGTAAATTCATGAACATCAAAAGCTGTCCTTTTTTAATTGCCATGATGATAACTCATCCCAGGTTGTATCCCTTGCTACTTCCAATGTTCAGACTATTGACTACCAAAAGGAAGTATTTCATTTATTGGATTCTAAGCCTGGAATGTGGTACAAAATGATAAAACAAATGACAGGTAAAAAAGAAGACTGGACTGGATTTTGGCTATGTAATGAGCCGGATAAAGAAAATGCAGATAGCTTAAATACACCCTTGGCAGCCATTGTTCAGTCACTTCCACCACAACTCTGAGGATTTTCTGGACCCATCTCCAGATTTTAAGGATTTTCCGATCATCACAAAATCCCAAGTTAGCCTTAAACTGAAGAAACTGAATAAGACCAGTATTACACCATTCGATGTTCCTGTTGATCTCGTTAAGGCTTTTCCTGAATTTTTTTAGTGCTCCATTAACTTAAATATTCAACAAGATTACAATATCAGGCCAGCACCCACAAAACTGGAGAAATAGATTAAATCCTATCCCCAAAAAGGAAGCTGCCTGTGATTTTGCTTGTGTGCGTCCTATTCCGATGACCTCTATTTTTAGCAAGATCTATGAAAGTGTCATCACTGGGTGGCTGAAAACTTTTATTCTGCAAAAAAACTGACCCTCAACAATTTGATAATATTCCCAAAAGTTCAATAAGCCATTACTTAGTTAGATATGCAATAGAACCCTTATCCCCAAGCTATTGAAAAATTTTAATGTTGATGCATATTTGGTAAGAATAAGAATCGTTTTCTAAAGCATTGTAGTAGTGCTCGCAAGGCTCCATTAGGGTTTTATTTCTATTATTGTTATTATGGGTGATTAAAGCTAGTATTTTCACCATAATAACTTATGGTGCTTACCACGCTCTTCAAAATTCTGGTCTTCTTTCTTTTGGTATGTTGCTGAATACTGAAGATTGGTCTTACATTTTTAATTTTTAAAAATCTTGATGATAAGATAGCTACCTTCCACAAAAGCTAATTGATAGATATCAATTTTGTTTTCTAGAAAAAAAAAATTAAAAGGTGCTCCAGTGATAAACTCTTTATTAACCAAACTGTATAAACACTAATTAGAATGAAATTGAAGCTTTTCAGAAATGGTAAACTGGATGAAGCCACTAAACTAAGAAAATCAATAAAAAAGAAATTTGTAAATTGGTTCAATTGTAGTACAAAAATAAGGTTGAACAATTGTTCACTAATAAAATAAACAATTGGTTTTCAAAAGTGAAAAAGCTATGTGGCAGGAGGCTTGAGCAGCTTGACTTCAATCTACCCAAATCCCCTGATGTTACTGCCAATAATCTAAATAAATTCCTTGCTCCCATGATCCAAAGCCTTCCAGCATTGTCTTACCAATTACCAACAGGAACCTTTTCCCTCTGTTTCCCTATCTGAGATAGAACGAAAAATTGGAAATTTAAGAAAAAACAAGTGTTTGTCCTTTGGATTCCCTGTTTCCTCTTATTAGTGCTTTCAGTCACTTCCTTTCAAAGCCCTTGTCTGTCCTGTTTTGCACAAGATTACCAAGTCTGGGCAAATTCCAGCAATTTTGAAATAGGGTTTCATAACCCCTTTGAAAAGGAAAAACAGAAAGCCTGGTTTTGAAGGCATTTGTCCTATTACTCTTAGGCCTACTCCTATTTTCTTGAAACTTTATGAAGGACTCCTTGCAGGTTGGCTGAAGGAAAAAATCCTACCTGGGACAATTTGGGATCCTAAAATCCACTTCTACTTCCTACTACCTCGTTTCTCTTATTGACCATAATTGGAAAATCCTGAAAAGGCCTAATTCCAGGCTAAATTTTATTAATATTGACTATGTTAACCACAATATTTTAGTTGAGAAACTTGTCAACAAATTCAATATTGATTCATTCCTGGTGAAGTTGGTTGCCTCCTTCTTTCAAATAGATTGCAGGTTGTCAAATACCAAAATCGTTTTTCAAATCCTCTCCCTGTCCACAATGGCATACCCCAAGGTACTCTCCTAGGTCCTCTCCTGTTTTTAGTCATAATTAACAGCCTTATGAAGGAATTTCCCGACTGATGGACATTTGTTGATGACCTAACAGTTTTGCTGAAAACTTGCTTTGGACATTTAACAAGCAACCCTATGAGTATCCTCAATGAAATTGGAAATGAGGCCTCAAACTTAGACATGACAGTGAACCTCTCTAAGTCCATGATAATACCTTGCCTCAGACAGCTAGTATTTTCCCCAAACGTCACTCCCCACCAAGATTGCGGCTGCTGCACAGGTTTTTTGTACTTCTTTGCTTGTTTGCCCCCCCCCCACTTTTTATAGTGTCCCTTTTAGTTCTTACATGTATTTATATTTAATTTTTTTTGTATTTATTTGCTTATTTTTGTCCCCCATTTTTTTTGATCCGTTTTTATCTTCTTAACTTTTTATTGACTTTATTAAGTCAATAAAAGTTATTGTTATAATACAAGTTAAATTATTGACTCACAAATGATTATTCATTCTGAGTTTTCTTTTTTGTTGTTATTTTTGCATTTTTGCCAGTTTTTTGTGTAATTATTTGATTTGTTGACTCCAAAGTCAAAATTTGGCCTTTTGTGGGCTTATGATACTGATTTTTTAAAATAAATATCTTATCTCTTTTATCTTATCTGATTCCATAACTGCATAATCAGTCTTGTGGATTGGGCATGCAACACACATTCTAAACTTTAACCTTAGTTGAACTAGACACTAATATAGCTTAGTTATAATAGTTGAAGATCTGCTAGTGAATGTTCTTAACCATATTGTCTTTTGGTCAGTTGATTATCCCCCTTGTCAAGTCCTGGAAGTTTCAACTTAATACAATTAGCCATTGCTATGACACTGCCTGTATGTCCTTTTGATAACCTCTATATTCATATACTTCCGGTAATTTTCATCTTAATACTCTTAGCCTTGCAAGTACTTGCAGTAGAAGTAACAGCAGTAGTAGTAGCAAAAGTAGCTGTGGTAGTAGTAGTATTAGTAGTAATGTGCACATATTGCCTTTTAATCAATTAATCTTCCTCTTTAAGCATTTTCTGAAAGTTCCAACTTACTACTCAAATCCATTCTTGAGATATGCCCTTTTGACAATCTGCATGCACATAGTATGTTTTGATCTAGTTCAAATTTCCCCTCAATATTCTATCAAATTTTCCCCTTTTATACTCTTAGCCTTAATAGTACTAGTATCATAGCATTAGTGGTAGTAGTAGGAGAAGTAGTAGGAGAAGTAGCAGGAGTAGTAGTGTTGTATTAGTAGTAGTAGTAATAGTAGTTGCAGTAGTAACATGTACATGTTGCCTTTTGGGCAGTTGAACATCCCATCGTGATACTTTGGAAGTTTCAACTTGATATGGTAAGCTATTCCAAAAATATTGCTGATTCGCCTTTTTGACCCCAATTTCATCTTAATACTCTTAGCCTTATCAGTAGTTGCAATTGAACTAGTAGTTGGAGTAGTTTCGTAGCATTTGTAGTAAAAGTTGTAGCATGAAAAGTATTAGTGGTTGTAGTATTATTAGTAGCATGCACATATCACCTTTTGGTCAACTGATCTTTGCCTTTAAGCATTTTCTGAAATTTCCCACTTAATACCCAAATCTATTCATGAGATACAACCTTTTGACAATCTGTATGTACATAGTGTATTTTGACTTGTTCAAATTTTCCCTCAATTTTCTGTCAAATTTTCACCTTCATACACTTAGCCTTATAAGTACTAGCGTCATGGTAGTAGTGGTAGTAGTAGGAGCAGTAGCAGCAGTAATAGTATTGTATTAGTAGTAGTAGTAGCAATAGTAGCATCAGTATTAATAGCAGTAGAAGCATATATATATTGCCTTTTGGTAATTTGAACATCCCCCTGATCTTGGAAGTTTCATCTTGATATGTTAAGCTGTTCCAAAAATATTGGTAATTCACCCTTTTGACAATCTGTATGCACATAGAATGTTTTTTGATTTAGTCTAACTTTCCCCTCAACGTGTACTCAGATGTTCATTTCAATATCCTCTGCCTTGGTAGTACTCACTACAGAAGTAGTAGTTTTAGTGGTGGTAGCAGTAGTAGTGGTAGTTATAGTAGTAGTCCTACCCAATTATTGGCTTTTTGGTTAATTAATTTAAAAAACTTTATCACAAAATAAGTTTTTCAAAGAAAATTAAAGAACTCTATTAAACCAAAAAATGAGCAAAAATAAAATAAAATAATCTACCAAGCGTGAAACTAGCACAAATCAGCATCAATAAATCAATGAAACCAAAACAAACAGAAATCATAGGCAGCGCAATCGCGCTTCCTAAGTATTAATTTAAAAAACTTTTTCCACAAAATAAGTTTTTCAAAGAAAAATAAAGAACTCCATTAAACAGAAAATGAGCAAAAATAAAATCGAATAATCTACGGAGCGTGAAACTCCCACAAATCAGAAATGATAATTAAATGAAACCCAAAACGAACAGAAATTACAATAAATAGCCGAGTCAAACTCAAAACGAGCAGAAATTAACATAAGTTGGGCTCAAAACCCCTATGCCTTCCCAAGGCAAGAACATAATTTGCACTTTACTGAAAAATATAAATGTTCTTACTTTTATAACTTTAATAAGTCAAATAATATTAACATTTTGATTACTAAAATATCAGTATATATATATATATATATATATATATATATATATATATATATATATATATATATATATATATATATATATATATATATATATATATATATATATATATATATATATATATATATATATATATATATATATATATATATATATATATATATATATATATATATATATATATATATATATATATATATATATATATATATATATATATATATATATATATATATATATATATATATTAAACTGACAATGCACATTCATTTATATTTTTTCCAGTAAAGTGCAAATTATGTTCTGGCCTGGGAAGGCATAGGGGGTTTTGGGAAGGCATAGGGGTTTTCTACGAAAACGCTTTCTATAAACACCTTATATGCCCCCAGGGCATAAGTTGTGGTGTCATTATCTAAGACATAATTTCCAGAACTTTCAACAACGTTAAACAAAATGGATGTGTGTCAAAATTTTGATTGGATATGTTTGGGAAAATTGTGGGCGTGAGAGGGGCATTAGTCGCTCTCCCATCACTTTCAACTATTAAAAAAGGCACTAGCCCTTTCAATTTCCAATAAAATGAGCCCTTTTGAAGTTTCTACGACAACGCTTTCAATAAAACCTTATATACCCCCAGGGCATAACTTAAAACCCTTGCCTGAGGGCTGGAGGGGGGGGGGGGGGGTGTGTCACCCTCAAAGACCTAATTTCCAGAACATTCTACTTCGTTGAACACAATGGCTATCTGAAAATTTTCATTGGATGTGTTTAGGGGAATGGTGTGCGGGAGGGGGTGGTTAGTTACCCTCCAATCACTTTCGACTATTAAAAAGGGCACTAGCCCTCTCAATTCCCAATTGAATGAGCCCTTTTTTGAAGTTTCTACGACAACGCGTTCTATAAAAACCTTATATGGCCCCAGGGCATAACTTATAACCCTTGCCCTGAGGGCTGTGGGGGGGGGGTCCCTCCTCAAAAACATAATTTCTTTCTGGAAATCAACTATGCTGAACCAAAATGGCTATCTAAGAATTTTGATTAGATGTGTTTGGGGAGAAGGTGGGCGTGAGAGGGGGGTTAGTTGCCCTCGAATCACTTTCGACTATTAAAAAGGGCACTAGACCTTTGAATTTCCAATCGAATGAACCCTTTTTGAAGTTTCTACGAAAAAGACTTCAATAAAAACTTATATACCCCCAGGGCATAGCTTATAACCCCTGCCCTGAAAACTGTGGGGGGAGTGTCCTGCTCAAATGTATAATTTCCTGAACTTTAAACTATGTGGAACAAAATGGCTATCTCAAAATTATGATTGGTTATTTTTGGGAAAAAAGGTGGGCGTAGAAGGGGTGTTAGTTGCCTTCCAATAACTTTTGACTATTAAAAAGGGCACTAGCCATTTCAATTCCAATTGAATGAACCCTTTTTGATGTTTCTAAGACAACACGTTCTATAAAAACCTTATATCCCCCCAGGGTTATCATCCTCAAAGACTTAATTTCCAGAACTTAAAACTACTTTGAATACATGGCTACCTAAAAATTTTGATTGGATGTGTTTGGGGAAAAGGTGTGTGTGTGAGAGGGGGGTTAGTTGCCCTCCAATCACTTTCGACTATTAAAAAGGGCACTAGCCCTTTGAATTTCCAATCGAATGAGCCTTTTTTTAAGTTTCTACGACAACGCCTTCTATAAAAAACGTTATATGCCCCCAGGGCATAACTTACAACCCGTGCCCTGAAGGCTGTGGAAGAGTGTCCTCCTCAAAAATATAATTTCTATCTCGAAATCAACTACGCTGAACAAAATGGCTATCTCAAAATTTTGATTGGATGTGTTTCGGCAAATGGTGGGCGTGGAAGGTGTGTTAGTTGCCTTCCAATCACTTTCGACTATTAAAAAGGGCACAAGCCCCTCAAATTTCCAATTGAATGAGCCCTTTTCAAAGTTTCTACGACAGCTTCTTCGATAAAAAGTGCCCTGCTCTAAAGGAAAGAAAAATAATAAATAATACATTGTGCCAACATCGTTCTTATATGCCCTCAGGGCATAACTTAAAACCCTTGGCCCCGAGGGTTGTGGTGAACTTTCCTCCTCTTCAAAGTGCCCTTTTCGAAGTTTCTACCACAGCTCCTTCGATACGAAGTGAACTGGTCTAAAAAAAAGGATATTAATAATACATTGTGCCAACAGCGTTCTTTCATAAGCAACACAATAGCGCTGCCTAAGTAAAGAACGATGTTGGCACAATGTATTTTTTTTTCTTTTTTTTCATAACCAGGCACTTCGTATCGAAGGAGTTGTCGTAGAAACTTCGAAAAGGCTCATTCGATTGGAAATTGGAGTGGCTAGTGCCCTTTTTAATAGTCGAAAGTGATTGGAGGGCAACTAGCCCCCCCCCACGCCCATCATTCCCCAAACACATCCAATCAAAATTTTGAGATAGCCATTTTGTTCAGCGTAGTTGATTTCAGATAGAAAAATATGTATTTTTTGAGGAGGACACTCCCCCAAAACCCTCAGGGCAAGGGTTGTAAGTTATGCCCTGGGGGCATATAAGATTTTTATAGAAAGAGTTGTCATAGAAACGTCTAAAAGAGCTCATTCGATGGAAATTAAAAGGGCTAGTGCCCTTTTTAAGAGTCGACAGTGATTGGCGGGCAAGTAACCCCCCTCTCACGCCCACCATTTCCCAAACACATCCAATCAAAATTTTGAGATAGTCATTTTTGTTCAACGTAGTTAAAAGTGCTGAAAATTAGATCTTTGAGGACGACAACCTCCCAAAGCCCTTAGGGCAAGGGTTATAAGTTATGCCCTGGGGGCATATAAGTTTTAAAAGAAAGTGCTGTCATAGAAACTTCAAAATGGGCTCGTTCAATTGGAAATTGAAATGGCTAGTGCCCTTTTAATAGTCGAAAGTGACTGGAAGGCAACTAACACCCCTTCCACACCCACCATTTCCCCAAATGCATCCAATCAAAATTTTGAGATAGCCATTTTGTTCAATGTAGTTGAAAGTTTTGGTAATTATATCTTTGAGCAGGAAAACTCCCCCCACAGTCTTCAGGGCAAGCGTTATAAGTTATGCCCTGGAGGTATATAAGGTTTTTATTGAAAGCTTTGTCGTAGAAACATCAAAAAGGGCTCATTCGATTGGAAATTCAAAGGGCTAGTGCTCTTTTTAATAGTCGAAAGTGATTGGAGGGCAACTAACCCCCCTCTCACGCCCACCTTTTCCCCAAACACATCCAATCAAAATTTAGAGATAGCAATTTCGTCCAACGTAATTGAAAGTTTTGGAAATTAGGACTTTAAGGGTGACACCCCCCCCCCCTCCCCCCGCCCCATAGCCCTCAGGGCAAGGGTTATAAGTTATACCCTAAGGGCATATAAGGTTTTTATAGAAAGCGTTGTCGTAGTAACTTCAAAAAGGGTTTATTCGATTGGAAATTGAAATGGCGAGTGCTCTTTTTAATAGTTGGAAGTAATTGGAGGGCAACTAAACCCCCCGCTCACGTCCATCATTTCCGCAAAAACACACAATCAAAATTTTTAGATAGCCATTTTTCAACGTAGTTGAAAGTTCTCGAAATTAGGTCTTTGAGGATGACAAGCCCCCCCCCCCCAGCCCTCAGGGCAAGGTTTGTTACATATGCCCTGGGGGCATATGAAGTTTTTATAGAAAAAGTTGTCGTAGAAATTTCAAAAAGGGCTCATTCGATTGGAAATTGAAAGGGCTAGTACCCTTTTTAATAGTCGAAAGTAAATGGAGAGCAGCTAACCCCCTCTCACGCCCACGATTTCCCAAAACACATTTAATCAAAGTTTTGAGATAGTCATTTAGTTCAACGTAGTTGAAAGTTCTGCAAATTATGTATTTGAGGATGACAAACCCCCGAGAGCCCCCAGGGCAAAGGTTGTAAGTTATGCCCTGGGGGCATATAAGGTTTTTATAGATAGCGTTGTCGTAGACACTTCAAAAGGTACTCATTCAATTGGATATTGAGAGGGCTAGTGCCCTTCTTAAGTCGAAAGTGATTGGAGGGTAACTACCCCCCCCTCTCACGCTCATCATTTCAACAAACACATCCCATCCAAATTTTCAGATAGCCCTTTTGTGCAACGTAGTTGACAGCTCTGGAAATTAGGTCTTTGAGGATGACACTCCCTCCAAAGCCCTCAGAGCTAAGGTTGTAAGTTATGCCCTGGGGACGTATAATGTTTTTATTGAAAACTTTGTCATAGAAACTTGAAAAAGGGCTCATTTGTTTGGAAATTCAAAGGGCTAGTGCCCTTTTAAATAGTCGAAAGTGATGGAGGACAACTAACCCCCCTCTCACGCCCACCATTTCCCCAAACACATCCAATCAAAATTTTGAGATAGCCATTTTTTCAACGTAGTTGACAGTTTTGGAAATTAGGTCTTTGAAGATTAAAATCCCCCCCCCTCCAACAGCCCTCAGGGTAAGGGGGTTGTAAGTTATGCCCTGGGGGCATATAAGGTTTTTATAGAAAGTGTTGTTGTAGAAACTTCAAAAAGAGCTCATTCGATTGGAAATTAAAAGGGTCTTCCTGCTCAAAGATATAACTGCCAAAACTTTCAACTACATTGAACAAAATGGCTATCTCAAAATTTTGATTGGATGTATTTGAGGAAATGGTGGGTGTGGAAGGGGTGTTAGATGCCTTCCAATCACTTTCGACTATTAAAAAGGGCACTAGCCATTTCAATTTGCAACTGAACGAGCCCATTTTGAAGTTTCTATGACAGCACTTTCTTTTAAAACCTTATATGCCCCCAGGGCATAACTTATAACCCTTGCCCTAAGGGCTTTGGGAGGGTTGTCATCCTCAAAGACCTAATTTTCAGAACTTTCAACTACGTTGAACAAAATGGCTATCTCAAAATTTTGATTGGATGTGTTTGGGGAAATGGTGGGCGTGAGAGGGGGGTTACTTGCCCGCCCAATCGCTGTCGACCCTTAAAAAGGGCACTAGCCCTTTTAATTTCCAATCGAATGAGCTCTTTTAGACGTTTCTATGACAACTCTTTCTATAAAAATCTTATATGCCCCCAGGGCATAACTTACAACCCTTGCCCTGAGGGTTTTGGGAGAGTGTCCTCCTCAAAAAACATATTTTCTATCTGGAAATCAACTACGCTGAACAAAATGGCTATCTCAAAATTTTGATTGGATAAGTTTGGGGGAATGATGGGCGTGGGGGGGGGGCTAGTTGCCCTCCAATCACTTTCGACAATTAAAAAGGGCACTAGCCACTCCAATTTCCAATCGAATGAGCCCTTTTCGAAGTTTCTACGACAACTCCTTCGATACGAAGTGCCCGGGTATGAAAAAAAAGAAAAAAAAATACATTGTGTCAACATCGTTCTTTACTTAGGCAGCGCTATTGCGTTGCCTATGAAAGAACGCTGTTGGCACAATGCATTATTATTATCCTTTTTTTTAGACCAGTTCACTTCGTATCGAAGGAGCCGTGGTAGAAACTTCAAAAACGGCTCATTGAAGAGGAGAAAAAGTTCACCACAACCCTCGGGGCAAGGGTTTTAAGTTATGCCCTGAGGGCATATAAGAATGATGTTGGCACAATGTATTATTTATTATTTTTTTTTCCTTTAGAGCAGGGCACTTCGTATCGAAGAAGCCGTCGTAGAAACTTCGAAAAGGGCTCATTCAATTGGAAATTTGAGGGGCTTGTGCCATTTTTAATAGTCGAAAGTGATTGGAAGGCAACTAACACCCCTTCCACGCCCACCATTTGCCGAAACACATCCAATCAAAATTTTGAGATAGCCCTTTTGCTCAGCGTAGTTGATTTCCAGATAGAAATTATATTTTTGAGGAGGACACTCTTCCACAGCCTTCAGGGCACGGGTTGTAAGTTATGCCCTGGGGGCATATAACGTTTTTATAGAAGGCGTTGTCGTAGAAACTTAAAAAAAAGGCTCATTCGATTGGAAATTCAAAGGGCTAGTGCCGTTTTTAATAGTCGAAAGTGATTGGAGGGCAACTAACCCCCCTCTCACACCCACCTTTTCCCCAAACACATCCAATCAAAATTTTTAGATAGCCATTATATTCAAAGTAGTTTTAAGTTCTGGAAATCAAGTCTTTGAGGATGATAACCCTCCAACAGTCCTCAGGGCAAGGGTTGTAAGTTATGCCCTGGAGCATATAAGGTTTTTATAGAACGCGATGTCTTAGAAACGTCAAAAAGTGTTCATTCAATTGGAAATTGAAATGGCTAGTGCCCTTTTTAATAGTCGAAAGTAATTGGAAGGCAACTAACACCCCTTCTACGCCCACCATTTTCCCAAACACATCCAATCAAAATTTTGAGATAGCCATTTTGTTCCACATAGTTTAAAGTTCAGGAAATTATACATTTGAGCAGGACACTCCCCCCACAGTTTTCAGGGCTGGGGTTATAAGTTATGCCCTGGGAATATATAAGTTTTTATTGAAGTCTTTTTCGTAGAAACTTCAAAAAGGGTTCATTCGATTGGAAATTCAAAGGTCTAGTGCCCTTTTTAATAGTCGAAAGTGATTCGAGGGCAACTAGCCCCCCTCTCACGCCCACCTTCTCCCCAAACACATCTAATCAAAATCCTTAGGCAGCCATTTTGTTCAGCATAGTTGATTTCCAGAAAGAAATTATATTTTTGAGGAGGGAACCCCCCCCCCCACAGCCCTCAGGGCAAGGGTTATAAGTTTATGCCCTGGGGCCATATTTGTTTTTATAGAACGCGTTGTCGTAGAAATTTCAAAAAATGGCTCATTCAATTGGGAACTGAGAGGGCTAGTGCCCTTTTTAATAGTCGAAAGTGATTGTTTGGTAACTAACCACCCTCTCCCGCACACCATTCCCCTAAACACATCCAATGAAAATTTTCAGATAGCCATTGTGTTCAACGAAGTAGAAAGTTCTGGAAATTTGGTCTTTGAGGGTGACAACCCCCCCCCCCATCCAGCCCTCAGGGCAAGGGTTTTAAGTTATGCCTGGGGGGGCATATAAGGTTTTTATTGAAAGCGTTGCCGTAGAAACTTCAAAAGGGCTCATTTCATTGGAAATTGAAAGGGCTAGTGCCTTGTTTAATAGTTGAAAGTGATGGGAGAGCGACTAATGCCCCTCTCACGCCCACAATTTTCCTAAACATATCCAATCAAAATTTTGAGACATCCATTTTGTTTAACGTAGTTGAAAGTTTCTGGATATTATGTCTTAGAGGATGACAACCACCCTCACAGCCCTTAGGGTAAGGGTTGTAATATATATATATATATATATATATATATATATATATATATATATATATATATATATATATATATATATATATATATATATATATATATATATTAAACTGACAATGCACATTCATTTGTATTTTTTTCAGTAAAGTGCAAATTATATATATATATATATATATATATATATATATATATATATATATATATATATATATATATATATATATATATATATATATATATATATATATATATATAAATATATATATATATATATATATATATATATATATATATATATATATATATATATATATATATATATATATATATATATATATATATATATATATATATATAATTTGCACTTTACTGAAAAAATACAAATGAATGTGCATTGTCAGTTTAATATATATATATATATATATATAGTATATATATATATATATATATATATATATATATATATATATATATATATATATATATATATATATATATATATACATAAATATATATATATATATATATATATATATATATATATATATATATATATATATATATATATATATATATATATATATATACAGAATGTCAAAAGGTTGTATCTCATGAATAGATTTGGGTATTAAGTGGAAAATTTCAGAAAATGCTTAAAGGCAAAGATCAGTTGACCAAAAGGTGATACGTGCATGCTACTAATAATACTACAACCACTAATACTTTTCATGCTACAACTTTTACTACAAATGCTACGAAACTACTCCAACTACTAGTTCAATTGCAACTACTGATAAGGCTAAGAGTATTAAGATGAAAATGGGGTCAAAAAGGCGAATCAGCAATATTTTTGGAATAGCTTACCATATCAAGTTAAAACTTCCAAAGTATCACGATGGGATGTTCAACTGCCCAAAAGGCAACATGTACATGTTACTACTGCAACTACTATTACTACTTCTACTAATACAACGCTACTACTCCTGCTACTTCTCCTACTACTACCACTACTGCTATGATACTAGTACTATTAAGGCTAAGAGTAAAAGGGGAAAATTTGATAGAATATTGAGGGGAAACTTGAACTAGATCAAAACATACTATGTGCATGCAGATTGTCAAAAGGGCATATCTCAAGAATGGATTTGAGTAGTAAGTTGGAACTTTCAGAAAATGCTTAAAGAGGAAGATTAATTGATTAAAAGGCAATATGTGCACATTACTACTAATACTACTACCACAGCTACTTTTGCTACTACTACTGCTGTTACTTCTACTGCAAGTACTTGCAAGGCTAAGAGTATTAAGATGAAATTACCGGAAGTATATGAATATAGAAGTTATCAAAAGGACATACAGGCAGTGTCATAGCAATGACTAATTGTATTAAGTTGAAACTTCCAGGACTTGACAAGGGGGATAATCAACTGACCAAAAGACAATATGGTTAAGAACATTCACTAGCAGATCTTCAACTATTATAACTAAGCTATATAAGTGTCTAGTTCAACCAAGGTTAAAGTTTAGAATGTGTGTTGCATGCCCAATCCACAAGACTGATTATGCAGTTATGGAATCAGATAAGATAAAAGAGATAAGATATTTATTTAAAAAAAATCAGTATCATAAGCCCACAAAAGGCCAAATTTTGACTTTGGAGTGCTACTACTACTACTAATACAATACTATTACTGCTGCTACTAGCTCCTACTACTACCACTACTACCATGACGCTAGTACTTATAAGGCTAAGTGTATGAAGGTGAAAATTTGACAGAAAATTGAGGGAAAATTTGAACAAAGTCAAAACACACTATGTACATACAGATTGTCAAAAGGTTGTATCTCATGAATAGATTTGGGTATTAAGTGGGAAATTTCAGAAAATGCTTAAAGGCAAAGATCAGTTGACCAAAAGGTGATATGTGCATGCTACTAATAATACTACAACCACTAATACTTTTCATGCTACAACTTTTACTACAAATGTTACGAAACTACTCCAACTACTAGTTCAATTGCAACTACTGATAAGGCTAAGAGTATTAAGATGAAATTGGGGTCAAAAAGGCGAATCCGCAATATTTTTGGAATAGCTTACCATATCAAGTTGAAACTTCCAAAGTATCACGACGGGATGTTCAACTGCCCAAAAGGCAACATGTACATGTTACTACTTCAACTACTATTACTACTACTACTAATACAACACTACTACTCCTGCTACTTCTCCTACTACTACCACTAATGCTATGATACTAGTACTATTAAGGCTAAGAGTATAAAGGGGAAAATTTGATAGAATATTGAGGGGAAATTTGAACTAGATCAAAACATACTATGTGCATGCAGATTGTCAAAAGGGCATATCTCAAGAATGGATTTGAGTAGTAAGTTGGAACTTTCAGAAAATGCTTAAAGAGGAAGATTAATTGATTAAAAGGCAATATGTGCACATTACTACTAATACTACTACTACCACAGCTACTTTTGCTACTACTACTGCTGTTACTTCTACTGCAAGTACTTGCAAGGCTAAGAGTATTAAGATGAAAATTACCGGAAGTATATGAATATAGAGGTTATCAAAAGGACATACAGGCAGTGTCATAGCAATGGCTAATTGTATTAAGTTGAAATTGTATTAAGTTGTTTATTTTATTAGTGAACAATTGTTCAACCTTATTTTTGTACTACAATTGAACCAATTTACAAATTTCTTTTTTAATTGATTTTCTTAGTTTAGTGGCTTCATCCAGTTTACCATTTCTGAAAAGCTTCAATTTCATTCTAATTAGTGTTTATACAGTTTGGTTAATAAAGAGTTTATCACTGGAGCACCTTTTAATTTTTTTTTTCTAGAAAACAAAATTGATATCTATCAATTAGCTTTTTGTGGAAGGTAGCTATCTTATCATCAAGATTTTTAAAAATTAAAAATGTAAGACCAATCTTCAGTATTCAGCAACATACCAAAAGAAAGAAGACCAGAATTTTGAAGAGCGTGGTAAGCACCATAAGTTATTGAGAATGAATGCTTAAAATTTGAAGAAGGGAATAAAAGAAATGAAAGATAATAACTCCCACCTAATGGGGGCAAAGCTGAGGGAGAGCTGTAAAAACTATACATATTAGTTAATAACATCAAGAGAGGTATTTACTTGAAATGTTGGCATTTTGACAATTTTCTTTACTTTAGGTGAGCAGCAAAAAGAATCAATGTTAAGCTCTTTGGTATCACAAACAAAAAAAAAAGGTCAGCATTGGGATGCTGAGAAATAACAAAATCAGCACTTGTCTGCAATTGCTGGATGAATTTACATTTTGAATCAATATTTTTATTTGGAGAGAAATAGAAAACAGCTATTGCAATAATATCTTAGGCAGCGCGCTAGCACTGCCTAAGTAAAGAACAATGTGGGCACAATGTGTGTGTTTTTTTTTGTCCATACCCGGGCACTTCGTATCAAAGGAGTTGTTGTAAAAACTTCGAAAAGGGCTCATTCGATTGGAAATTGGAGTGGCTAGTGCCCTTTTTAATAGTCGAAAGTGATTGGAGGGCATCTAGCCCCCCCCAAGCCCATCATTCCCCCTAACACATCCAATCACAATTTTGAGACAGCCATTTTGTTCAGGGTAGTTAATTTCCAGATATAAAATATGTTTTTGAGGAGGACACTCCCCCACAACCCTCAGGGCAAGGGTTTTAAGTTATGTCCTGGGGGCATATAAGGTTTTTATAGAAGGCGTTGTTTTAAGAACTTCAAAAAATGTTCTTTCGATTGGAAATTCAAAGGACTAGTGCCCTGTTTAATAGTCAAAAGTGATTGGAGGGCAACTAGCCCCCCCCCCACACCCATCATTTCCCCAAACATATCCAATCAAAATTTTGACATAGCCATTTTGTTCAGTAAAGTTGATTTCCAGATAGAAAATATGTTTTTTTGAGGAGGACACTCCCCCACAACTCTCGGGCAAGGGTTTTAAGTTATGCCCTGGGGGCACATAAGGTTTTTTATAGAAGGCGTTGTTGTAGAAAACTTCAGAAAAGGTTCATTCGATTGGAAATTAAAAGGGCTAGTGCCCTTTTTAATAGTCAAAAGTGATCAGAAGGCAACTAGCCCCCCAACGCCCATCATTTCCCCAAACACATCCAATCAAAATTTTGAGATAGCCATTTTGTTCAGTAAAGTTGATTTCCAGATAGAAAATATGTTTTTGAGGAGGACACTCCCCCAGAGCCCTCAGGGCAAGGGTTTTAAGTTATGCCCTGGGGGCATATAAGGTTTTTATAGAAGGCATTGTTGTAGAAACTTCAAAACAGGCTCATTCGATTGGAAATTCAAAGGGCTAGTACCCTTTTTAATAGTCGAAAGTGATTGGAGGGCAGCTAGCCCCCCCCCACGCCCATCATTCCCCCAAACACATCCAATCAAAATTTCTAGATAGCCATTTTATTCAACGTAGTTGAAAGTTTTGGAAATTAGGTCTTTAAGGATGACAACCCACTTTACTGAAAAAAATACAAATGAATGGGCATTGCCAGTTTAATATACATATACTAATATTTAGTAATCAAAATGTTAGTATTATTTGATTTATTAAAGTTGTAAAAGTAAAAACATTTATATTTTTTTCAGTAAAGTGCAAATTATGTTCTGGCCTTGGGAAGGCAGAGGGGTTTTGAGCCCAACTTATTTTAATTTCTGTTCGTTTTGAGTTTGACTCCGTTATTTATTGTAATTTCTGTTTGTTTTGGGTTTCATTTATTTATCGATACTGATTTGTGGTAGTTTCACGCTTAGTAGATTATTTGATTTTATTTTTGCTAATTTTTTTGTTTAATGGAGTTCTTTACTTATCTTTGAAAAACTTATTTTGTGGAAAAAGTTTTTTTAATTAATTAAATAGACAAGGGAGAACTTTTGGTCTAATACTTAGCCAGAGGATTTCATCATACTTGGATAAAGAAGGGGCTCAATTTTTGGGTAAAAGTTGTTCTTAGTAAAGAACAAAACACCATTGCCTTTTTTTTCTGAGTGGGTGGTCTAAAGGACAGAGTTTAATAAACACTGAATAATTTGTCAGGCACAGGGACCCTGGGTTGTGGGACTACACTTCAGTAATAGATATATCTATGAGCACCTTGAGTTTGGTAATGATTTCAAAATTAAGACTTTCCAAACTAGTAACTAAAAGTTTAGGAAAAACAAACTGATAGGGGAAATACAAGAAGGAGACTCGATGAGTTCAAGAAATTCCTGGTGGGGTTTTAATTTAATATTATGATACTTTAGAGAAGTAGAATAAAGAGAAGGATTTACCTTGGGGATTTGAAGTGGAACTTATTTCCAGTTGACAGGAAGTGACTGATTGAAATGACTCTGGACTGATTCCTCCTCTGGAATCAGCAATGAAACATATTAAAGACCTCTATGATATCCCTTATCCATCCCATAAGCTCAGAATACCATTGCTAATGTATAGACACAAATGAGGCAATTTGATAGCAGCAAACTAGCTTCCAAATGCTGTGGATACCATTCCTGACCATCTCTAGAATTTAAAGAGAACTTGTCGTCACCTTCATAAGCTATTTCAGAAACAAGCTAACAACAGACTAAGGAACAAGTTCTTTTCAGAGAGAGTTGTCTGCTTGTGGAACTCCCACAGTGAAACAACAGTCACCTCTACCAGCATGGATGTATTCAAGACATCATTGGATAGGGAGTGGCTCAATAAACCATGGACTACCACTTGGGATGCCACAAAGGACTAACTTTCATTCCTGAAGCTAGCAGACACAGGGTTCATTCTATCAATAGCAAGTGTGATTTAAGGCCAAATTTAAGGCTTTTTAAGGTTAACACTACTGTGACAAGGGCTAGTGACAAGGGGGGAAATTAAAAGGGCTAGTGCCCTTTTTAATAGTCAAAAGTGATCAGAAGGCAACTAGCCCCCCAACACCCATCATTTCCCCAAACACATCCAATCAAAATTTTGAGATAGCCATTTTGTTCAGTAAAGTTGATTTCCAGATAGAAAATATGTTTTTGAGGAGGACAGTCCCCCAGAGCCCTCAGGGCAAGGGTTTTAAGTTATGCCCTGGGGGCATATAAGGTTTTTATAGAAGGCATTGCTGTAGAAACTTCTTAACAGGCTCATTCGATTGGAAATTCAAAGGGCTAGTGCCCTTTTTAATAGTCGAAAGTGATTGGAGGGCAGCTAGCCCCCCCCCCCACGCCCATCATTCCCCCAAACACATCCAATCAAAATTTCTAGATAGCCATTTTATTCAACGTAGTTGAAAGTTTTGGAAATTAGGTCTTTAAGGATGACAACCCACTTTACTGAAAAAAATACAAATGAATGTGCATTGCCAGTTTAATATACATATACTAATATTTAGTAATCAAAATGTTAGTATTATTTGATTTATTAAAGTTGTAAAAGTAAAAACTTAAGTTGTAAAAACTTAAGTAAAGTTGTAAAAGTTATATATTTTTTCAGTAAAGTGCAAATTATGTTCTGGCCTTGGGAAGGCAGAGGGGTTTTGAGCCCAACTTATTTTAATTTCTGTTCGTTTTGAGTTTGACTTCGTTATTTATTGTAATTTCTGTTTGTTTTGGGTTTCATTTATTTATCGATACTGATTTGTGGTAGTTTCACGCTTAGTAGATTATTTGATTTTATTTTTGCTAATTTTTTGTTTAATGGAGTTCTTTACTTATCTTTGAAAAACTTATTTTGTGGAAAAAGTTTTTTTAATTAATTAAATAGACAAGGGAGAACTTTTGGTCTAATACTTAGCCAGAGGATTTCATCATACTTGGATAAAGAAGGGGCTCAATCTTTGGGTAAAATTTGTTCTTAGTAAAGAACAAAACACCATTGCCTTTTTTTTCTGAGTGGGTGGTCTAAAGGACAGAGTTTAATAAACACTGAATAATTTGTCAGGCACAGGGACCCTGGGTTGTGGGACTACACTTCAGTAATAGATATATCTATGAGCACCTTGAGTTTGGTAATGATTTCAAAATTAAGACTTTCCAAACTAGTAACTAAAAGTTTAGGAAAAACAAACTGATAGGGGAAATACAAGAAGGAGACTTGATGAGTTCAAGAAATTCCTGGGTGGGGTTTTAATTTAATATTATGATACTTTAGAGAAGTAGAATAAGAGAAGGATTTACCTTGGGGATTTGAGGGTGAAGGGATGGGCAAGGATATAGACAAAGCATGATGAGGAAGGTGGAACTTGTTTCCAGTTGACAGGAAGTGACTGATTGAAATGACTCTGGACTGATTCCTCCTCTGGAATCAGCAATGAAACATATTAAAGACCTCTATGATGTCCCTTATCCATCCCATAAGCTCAGAATACCATTGCTAATGTATAGACACAAATGAGGCAATTTGATAGCAGCAAACTAGCTTCCAAATGCTGTGGATACCATTCCTGACCATCTCTAGAATTTAAAGAGAACTTGTCGTCACCTTCATAAGCTATTTCAGAAACAAGCTAACAACAGACTAAGGAACAAGTTCTTTTCAAAGAGAGTTGTCCTGCTTGTGGAACTCCCACAGTGAAACAACAGTCACCTCTACCAGCATGGATGTATTCAAGACATCATTGGATAGGGAGTGGCTCAATAAACCATGGACTACCACTTGGGATGCCACAAAGGACTAACTTTCATTCCTGAAGCTAGCAGACACAGGATTCATTCTATCAATAGCAAGTGTGATTTAAGGCCAAATTTAAGGCTTTTTAAGGTTAACACTACTGCTGTTACTAGTACTAGTGCTGTTAATGTTAATCCTATTAATAGTACTAATACTACTACATTGACTACCATTACAACTAGTATGAAGGTGGAAATTTCTGGAAATATTAAGGTGGGCTGGCAAAGTGAATCACAAAATGCCACCTGTATATAGGTTGTCAAAATGGCATATCAGCAATATCTTAGGAACGGTTTGGTGTGTAACATTGAAACTTACAGAGTTTGTTACAGGGTATGTTGAATCAACCAAAAGACAATATTTGCATCTTATTGCTACTGCTTCTACTCATATCCCAATCACTACTACTGCTACTATTATTACTGCTGCTGCTACTACTAATGCTAATAAAACTAAGGCTATTACTATTAATTCTATTATTATTACTGGTAATCCTGTTACTACTATGACTACTACTAATGATATTAAAGCTAAGGGTATTGAGGCAAAAAATTTGAAGAATATTGAAATAGTATTGAACTTAATTGGAGCACACTATGAACATAAAGGCTTTCAAAAGGATGTATCAGCAATGCTTCAGGAACAGTTTATGGTATTAAGTTAAAACTTTCAGCTTGTATTGAGCAGAAGCTGAAGAAAACCAAGGGTGCTATGTGCATGCTGCTACTACTGCCACTACAAAGATTGTCACTTTGCAAGCTAATGGTATTAAGGTGAAGCTTTTAAGGAATATTAAGGCAGAAGTTGAACTAAATAAAACAAACTATAAGCATGTAGATTGTCAAAAGGTTGACACAGCAATGTCCCAAGAACAGATGGCATTATTAGGTCAGACCTTTCAGGGTAAGTTGTTGTGAATTTTGAACTGGCCAAAAGGCACTATCTGTATGCTATTAATGCTACTACTTAAATTGTTATAACTAATGATGCTAAGGGTATTAAGGTAAAATTTGTATAGAACATTTATGGGGAGTTTTGACTACACAAAAAAAAACTATGTGTATACAGGTTTTCAAAAGGCCATATTACCTTAAATTGCAGCTAGGAGCAATCTAAGGATTACTCCTTGTAGAGCTCTGGAATGATGATTAATTGTATGCAAGAATCACTGGTGACCAGGTGCTGCTCCATCTTCGATAGCATCCCAATTGAATTTACACTCTTTGGAGGACCACTCAGCATCTAGCCTTTGTTTAAAAACATCAATGGATACAGCAGTAACAGTTTCATAAGATAATTTGTTCCAATTGTTGACAATACATGTTGAGAAGAATTTGAGTATGGACTCTAAATGTTGTAAACTGCTTGACAAGTTTCAGTTGATGACCTCTAGTTCTTGAATTGGTGCTAACAGCAGGGAATAATGCTGGGAGAATATTAGCCCTCAATAACTTAAAGGCTAAAATGGCATCCCCTCTATTTCTCCTGTATACAAGTGTAGGGAGATTCAGCTTTGATAGTCTTACAGGATAGGAAAGCTCTTGCATGCCAGATATCACTTTAGTAGCACATCTCTGGACATCTTCAAAAACTTTTACATCTTTTTTAAAATATGGAGAGGCAAATGACATTCCAACTTCAAGCTTAGGACGCACAAGTCCCTTATAAAGAAGACTGATGACTTCAGAGGAACAAGTGGAGATGGTACGCCTAATCAAACCCAAGGGTTGAACTGGCCCCAGCAGCAGATCTCTTAGCATGTGCACTGAATTTTAATTTGTTGTCAATAGTGACACCAAGATCTTGGTCATTATTAACAGAGGAGAGTGGGTGGCCTAAGAAAAAATAAGAGCAGCATGGATTCTGTTTGCGAAAGTGAATGATATGGCACTTGGCAACATTGAATTCAAGAAGCCAGGCCTCAGCCCAGTGACCCAGCAGACGAAGATTATTTTGTAGCAGGGCATGATCTTCACAGGACAAAGCTGGTCCAAGAAGCTTCAGGTCATCTGCATACAGAGTTGAATTACTACTGATAATGAAAGGAGCATCATTGATGAAAATATTGAATAATGTAGGACCCAAGACACTTCCCTGAGGAACTCCACTCAGAACATATGTTGAGGAAGAAAGAATACAATCTCCAGAGTCATCAAACAACTGAACACATTGGTTTTGCAAGTAAAGAAAATCAAGGATCCAAAGCAGGAATTTCTCTTCAAGCTTAACTGCGCACAATTTAATTGCAAGTCGAATGTGACACACTTTGTCAAAAGCTTTAGAAAAGTCAAGCAGAATCATGTCAGCAGGAACCCCAATATCAAGCAACTTGGTGATGTGATCATATGATTTCAAGGAGATTGGTGTCAACAGATCTTCCAGAACAAAAGTCATGTTGTGAACAGTGTAAAACATTATTTGCTTCAAGGTGTTTAACAATTGCAGAATTAATTATTCTTTTAAGAACCTTAACAACTGCTGATGTCATGCTGATGGGTTGATAATTTTCAGCAAGGTCCTTTCTACCTTTTTTAAAAATAGGAATAATATGTGCAGTTTTCCAATCCTGAGGTAGTCTAGAAAGATTTAATGATAATTTGAACAGCAGGGAAAGAGGTTGACACAAGACTGTACAACATTTGTGTAGGATATATGGGTGAATGCTGTCTGGGCCAGCAGATTTATTCAGTTTGAGGGATGTCAGTTCCTTTAAAACCAAAGTATCTGTAATCAGAATTGGTTCCATATTATGTGATACATCATATAAGGGAGGTGTAGGATATACAATACTGAGGTTGGAAAAAAAAAAAACAGAAGATAAATATTGATTGAAAATTTCAACTTTCAGTTCAGGATCAGCAACTGATTTACTATCATGCAGGATATCCAGGATTTTGCATTTGCTGCTACATTTTTGAGTGGCATAACGCCAGATTTAGGGTTAACCTTAACTTTCTCTGCCAGTTTTTTCCTCAAACCTTCTCTTCAACACCTTTATTTGGTTTGTTGTTTGATTACAAAAGGATTTGAAGACTAGATAATTTTCTGTGGTCTTATTTTTTCTATAATGGTTCCATGCTCTGTGTTTTCTATTGATTAGCTTACTAATTTTAGTAGTCAAAAAAGGTAAACTCTTTGCCTGTTTTACCTGAAAAATTCTGGTGCATGACTTTTCAACATTTAGAATTTCTGTTTTTACATTTGACCAACTCTCCTTGATATCATCAGTAATAAGCTTTTTCTAGTTGACTTTGGCAAGTTTTTCAGAGACTATTTTGTAGTTAACATACTTTTGTTGCTTATCGGAAGGCTAAAAGGTAGGTAGACATAACTCTGAAATAATTACAACATGATCACAACAGGTGTTGTTACTAACAGGTGTGGTTATAATATTCTTAATAAGAAGGTCAGGGTTACTGAATACAACCAGATATCAAGAATGTTGGAGACTTGACCTTCCCTGAAACAAGTTGGTTGTGAAATTGTTTGACAGAGGGAAATATCAGCAAAGGCAGACAAAAAAGGAGAATCTCTATTACAAAAACCAGATCCATCAATCCATTGGATTTCAGGAAGATTAAAGTCCCCCATAAGGACAAGATCATATGAGTAACATTATAGGCAGCATGGTGCTATCATAGTAACTTTTAAAGGAGCTGATCCTAGTGGACATTAAAAGTAAGTGTGCTTTTTAAGTCAAAAGTGATTGGAGGGCAAGCAGCCCTCTTCCCAAGCCCATTAATTTTCTAAACATCTAATCAAAGTTTCAAGAGAGTCATTTTGTTTAGCATAGTTAAATGGTCCAGAGGCTATGTCTGTAAAGATATTGAGTATGTCAACTTCACATAGTTATGCAATTTGCCCATTGTGCTTTAAAACTAAATGTTGCTTTAAAATAAAATCAAAATGACCAAGCCAAAGCCTATGAAAAAGTTCAACACCAACTACTAACTTTGAAATTAAAGATATATAGAGTACAAAAAGAAATAATAGGTTGGATAGAAGCCTTTCTAACTGGAAGGACTCAGAAGGTGTTGATGTAAAACTACAATGGAATTAATATATATTCTAAACTGCTACCTGTCACAAGTGGAGTGCTACAGCATACAACCTTGGGGTCTATATTATTTAGTATGTAAATCAACTACCATACTTTACAACCAACCTAAAGAATCCTATTATGCTAGGCTATATGCTGATTCTAATGATGTACATTTTTGTTTTGTGGCAATGTCTTTTTTGAGGGGTTTCAGGCTCTTTCTTAAATCTCTGAATTTTTTTTCAATATTTCACTTTACTCAAAGTGATATTTAAGCAATAGGCTAGGCTTCTTAAGTTGAATATCCTAGATTGCCTACTTATAACAAAGCAAGACATAGTAAAGTGATGAGAGACATTCATCATATGGCAAATATGGGGGTATATTTCATTTTTCATGCAAATGAATGTTATATTTAGATTCAGGATGCAATTCTGGGTATATATTTGTGCATTAGGGAGGGGGGGGGTAGGGTACATACTATATAAATATATAGGTTCTAAGAAATTCATGAATTTCTTAGAAAACCTAGGAAAAACAAGGAAAGAAGTGAAGATAAAAGTTCTCCCCCTGTAAAATGTGTGAAATATGACTATTCTGCATACTGAGCTCACTGATGTTAGCAAAAAGTGTGAAGGATGCCATTTTTTCTGCTGAATAGAACAATAGGCCTATTCTTTTGCACTAAGATCTTACATCTAAGATTTCACCTCTTTTGGCAAAAATTTCTGTTCTTTTAACTCATCTTTGTTCTAAGATCTTACAGCTCACTGATGTTAGCAAAGAGTGTGAAAGATACCATCTTTCTGCCATATAGAACAATGATCAGAGAACTTTGATAATATACTTATCATTGTTCTCAGACTGCTGATCAGAGCAGAATGATGAAAGACATTTGTAAAAGAATGCCATAAGATGTAAGATCTTAGAGCTAAGATTTCACTTTTAAGCATTCTTTGTCAAAAAATGTAAAATCTTAGCACATAGATGGGTAAAAGAACAGTCCTAATGATGAGAGAACTTTGATGATATACTCATCATTGTTCTCAGACCACTGATCAGAGCAGAATGATGAAAGACATTTGCATGAAAACAACAAAAGATGTAAGATCTTAGTTGAAAGATTTCACTTTTAAGCATTTTCTGACAAAAGATGTAAGATCTTAGCATATTGATGAGTAAAAAAACAGCTCTAATGATGAGTATATCATCAAAGTTGTCTTATCATTGTTCTATATGGTATAAAGATGGCATCTTTCACACTTTTTGCTATCCTCAGTGAGCTGTAAGATCTTAGAACAAAGATGAGTTAAAAGAATGGAAATCTTTGCAAAAAGATGTGAGATTTTAGTGCAAAAGATGGGCCTTTTGATGATATACTCATCATTGTTCTCAGACCACTGATCAGAGCAGAATGATGAAAGACATTTACAAGATGTAAGATCTTAGCACATTGATGAGTGAAAAAACGGCCCTACTCTTTGGCTAATTTAAAGATTTGTATATAGCCTATACACTGCAAAATTTGCCATCTAGTGGTAGGCCTATCTCAAGTGATGAGCTATTTATCCGAGCTGGAAATTCAACTGAACTAAGATAAAAATATTAAAACTTACGGTGTTATAGAATTCTATACTCAGAAAATCGTAAAGTAAATTTCTCAAATCTGCAACTGGAGGGACATGTTAATAAATTTTGAAACTACACGATTCCTAAATTATACCATAGGGCCATCTAAGCTTTTGAATTCAGATAAACGGATAAACGTCTTGACTTTCCACGTTTGCTCTTGGTTTTTTCTTTGTCTTCTTTGGTATTTTCGTTAAATATGTACTTTTTTTGTTCATGCTGAAGAAGAGAGGCGGTAGTCCTTTCAAAATATTCACTTTGTGTGTTTTTTTATGTATTTTCATTTGGCCTTAAAAATCCCATTTTTGATTGTTTATTCTTTATGTTATGGAAGGACGACGTGGTTTAAGAAATTATCTTTTGTTCCATATACACTATTTAGACGTCCTTCCCCAACAATGATCGAAATCTTGAAAAAAAGTTCAAAGTACTCAAAGGTCTAATAACTATGCTTCCGGGGATTCTAAACTCCCCACAGCCTTCAGATTAAGGATTGTAAATTATACGATTTGCCAATTGTTTGTATACAGGGCTAATCTTTAAGAAAAGAGGAATGATTGATCAGGAGTTTGTCCGAAAATCTAAAGGTATGAAGCTGCAGCTTCAAGAAATGTTAAGGGGGATGCTGAACTAAATAAAAAAAACACTGTGTGTATCCAGGCTAGCAATATTCTGAATCTTTAATATCTTAGGAATGTCTGAAGGCAATTACTTTATTCTTTCAGGGCCACTACAACTGCTATTGCAGCTTGAAATACGACTGGTTGTGACTGCAATAGTGACTGCTTGAGACTGTGGCAATTTGTAACTATGACTATGACTGCTTGCATCTACCACCACATCTACTTGCAATTACTTACATGGAATGTTAAGAGAGATGTTGAATAAAATCAAAACGCACAATATGCATCCCGATTGTCAAAGGGGTACATGAGCAATATCTCTGGAATAGCTTAGGGCATTAAGGTGAAACTTTTAGGGCATGTTGAACAACGCTTGGAGGGCTAAAGACTTTTCATTTCTAGACCCCTAAATACTGATTAAAATTATGAAACAAAAAAACTGTTCAAGAATGTAAAGGGTTTGATAGCAATGCTTCAGGGGATATGATACCCACTGGAACCCCTAAAGAAAGAGCTGTAAATTATGCATTGTGGTAATTGTTTCCACATATTGGCTAAACATAATTTATCTTTGGGAAAAAGGGGGAGGTTTGCTTCTGAGTTTTCCAGAAAAGACTAAAATTATTTAAATGAAACTTCAAGGAATACTGAGGGGTATGTTAAACTAAATCAAAAGACACTATGAGCGTACGCGTCACTTGTTCTGTCACAGGTGAGTATTAAAAGGAAAGGCTCTTTGTTAAGCTTTATAATGCCGTTACTTTGCCTCATGTATTGTTCTTAGCACCATTTTGGGATCTTTCGACCACCACAGATATGAAAACCGTTTTTGAAATGTGTTGAATTCCTTTCTCAGCTCTTCAGTTGTGATGGTTTATCATTTATTTTTCTCATTTTCACATCATGATATTTATTTTCTGAGATTGGTAGTTCGTAAGTTTGTGTGAATTGAAAAAGGCTAATTACCCGTTTTGGCGAAGAGCCGAGATATAAGCTAGTTTCATTCTGAATGAAGTTTTGTTCGTATGAAATGGTCAGACCTTTCCTGAAATTTGTAAAATAAAGACCTCTGTTTGAAAATCTTTACACTTAGTGCATTTAGACAGAGATAAGGGCTCCTGATTGAGACCAATTCTAGGTCTTGGGATCTAATTGTTGGTTTGCTGTGGTGAAGGTTGCCACATTTGGTAGTAGTAGGAGGGGGCCTTGCTACACAAGAGGAAGTCCATATATGGGCATAGAATACTGGGGGAAGGGTGACACAAAATGCTCACTGAATACGAACATGACAATATTATTGATCTACTAACGGTACATGATTACACACCTATTTCTAGGTTAGTGGATTTACGTAAGGTTTCTCTTACATCACAATTCCATAATGAGATTTTGTTTATAATGATCACGTTTAAGGTTAAAGTAACATTCCGTTTCAAGACATTACGGAGCGAACATCGAATACAGTGGATTTAGAAGTTTTAGCTACACAAATTTAAAATGTGAGTTCTGTTTAGTAAATTTTTCTTTGGTTTTTCCAAATCAAATCTTTTTTTTTTGGAAATGAATTTTAGCCCCCCCTCCAATATATTCAAATTCAGGGTATACCCCCCCCCCCCAAAAAAAAAAAAAATCTTTATACTTTGCTTTGTTTCAAAATATACTCTTTTTTCCACTACGTAACCCCCTCCTCCCACTATTGATTACCATTTAATTCGATCGAAAAAAATTATTTTACACAAAAAGTGTCTTTTCTCCTTCATGCGTTAAAATCATCAAGAGAGAGGCTTATCTCTCTTAGCGATCTAAACAAAACCGTGTGTGAATACGTCTTGAGAGGGATGGTTTTGTAAACAAATCTTTTCGCGCGTGTCCTGCCTAAATTAACAAGAACATATGTGTGAATAAGGCAGAACCCTCTCAAAGGGTGTTTGGCAAACAAGGAAGATATTAAGCTTATAGCATTGCATAATCCTAAGCTGAACTTTCTCGGCAAAAGTAATACCTAATAGAGATATTTTAGGACATGGAAATTATGTAAAAGGCGGGGGGATGCTAACAGCCCTTTAGAGTGCACATTTTTAGGTACATCTTGAAATGTCTTGCGGGGAAAACGAGAGCCATTCTTCTTTTTTTCTAGCTTTACTAGTGTCTATTATTTAATTCTATACCTTTTTTTTCAATAAATTTTCTTTTATATTCTCAGGGGGAGCGTGAAAACTAAGGTTTTAAACTTTGGTATACAAGACTAGAAAGCAATGTCTTTAATTTAGGGGGGTGCGGGGGGGGGGGGGGGGGGGGGGGGGGGGGGGGTTGGTAAAATTAGACTTGTGTCTCTTACACTCTAAACAACGACATCTATTATTAAAAAAAAGCGGAAGGGTTGCTTTTGCAGACAATTATACCTTATGAGGGGGGGGGGCAATGAGGATGGTAGGGAGGGGGGGGGTGGGGTGTGTTCCATTTTCAAATGGCTTTGATGAAGGCAAATACTTTCTTTATGAAGAGAAATAATGAATTAGTTAAATCTTTCAAGTTTTACCTTCCGGAAAGGGGAGGGGTGGATCCATTTAATATAAATTTGCACATTGGGGGGATGGGTGGTAAAGTGTAGCATATATTTAATACGTAACCTAACCTAGGTATCTTTCTACCTCTAATTTACATCTCGTTTTCATTAGAATAGAAAAAAAATGAATAAACAAAGTGGAAACTGATTTTCTTACATCGATATCGAAGAGGGGGAGGGGTGGGTTGTGTAATAGGGGACGACTTTTTTTCTATGCCTTTCACTCTACATATGAAAAAAAATCTATAATTTAATTTCTTTTTTTTAAAAAAAATTTGAAGAATGTGTCCCTCCTGCCGAGAAGAAGACACGGATTGAGGATGCAATTGAATTACGACCTAGTGTAATTCATTACACTGCCTCTTCTACGCCATTCTCACAAGTGAGAATGCCCTCACCCACAATGCAAGGCCCTCTTTCACCTCCATGCAAGAAAGTGAACTTGCCAAGGCTTCAAGACCTGCGCTCCATGACAGTCAAGTTGATAGCCCGCAAGCTGCTACTACAGATCTTAATGTAAGTTTAAATTTATTGAAATTTCTCGAAAATAGGCTAGCAGTCAGTGACGGCTAATTCTCCCAAAGGAAATAAATCCTTTTGACACTAATAACACTTCAGACTGATTTAATCTCCTCGATAAACAGGTGTGATTATTGAATCCTCTGAAGTACATCCGGCTTTGCTAAATCCTCATGAATTAGGATAGCAGAGGTTTTGCTGAAAAAGAACCGTTTTATTCCCGTCATATTTTCTACAGTAAATCCTATGAATTTCGAGATGGGAAATAGGAAAGGTTTCTCAAAAAAAAGATGTTTTTTTTATTCCAGTCAAATTTTATACAGTAAATCCTATGAATTGTGAGATGGTAAATGGTGGTGCTTATGATAAATATTTTCATATGATATTTGTTTTCCATTTTGAGTACATTAAGATGAAACTAGAATGTCATTTTCATTATAGACAGCACAAGCGCTACTTTTATTATTTTTCTTATCACTAGATAATTAGCTAAGAGACTATGAGTATTACAAATTTAAGACTATTATATAGCTAAATAGTGCTGCTATTAAGTATGATACATGTTATGATTTTCACTGTTTTATTGTGTGTTTGAGCGGCGCATGTGCTGTTTTTCTTATTTTTCTGTATACTAGATAATTCACTGAGATAGTATAATGAATATTGCAAATTTATGGCTATTATAATGCTAAATAGTGCTGCTATTAAGTATGTTGCATGGTTAAGATTAAACTATGGTGTGATTTTCATTATTTTAGTATGGACAGCGCATTACTAAAAGCGCTGCTAAGAAAACTAAGATAGTATAATGAATATTGCAAATTTATGTGTATTAAAATTCAATTTTCAACTGAAAAAGTAGTTTCACTATTGTTATCGATATAGAAATAAGTACCCGATGTCAGTTTTTCAAATAGACACGATTATAAAGCTTAAAAACTAGCCAAATGGTACTATGCGCAAACAGATAGTGGCATTGCTATTGCTTCGGCTACGACTACTACTACTACTAAGTGTGTATTTTTTGAAGCATATGTTTTAAACGGTTAGAAAAAATAGTCGCTAATTCCAATTTTCGACTTTCTTAAAAAAAGGGTGTTTTATGCACGTTGAAATTAAGTGGCTGTTTCTTTATAGGTTACAACGGATGTCTTATCATACGCACTACCTTCTCCCCCATCTGAAGAAACAAGTCAGGAACTATGTGATCGCATTGAAGCGCCAATGAAGTTTCGTGATACTCAGGTACGGGAGTGTTATGAAGGTAGTGAGAATTTAGATGATATATATGCTTACATTATAATCAATGACACGGAATGGGCAGATAATTTATTGGGACATTATTTCAGCGTTAATAAAATAGTTGAACAAGGCACATACTGTTACTTCAGAGGGTTATTTACCTTGGTTAAGCCCGAATACTATGCAACTTTTGGATAATTTTACTCGTGAGATAAATGAGAATCCTTCCCCCTCAGATTTATAGAATATTGTCCCGGTTCAATCAAATTTAATTGAACATGAAAATGAAATGGCTTGGATGGATTTGCATAGCCCTAACACACTAGAGGCTATGCCAAGCGAGCTGGGGGATTTTAGTACACACACAAGCCCTATTGTGGAACAAAGTGGGGTAGGGGTTTAGGTAGTGACATACAAGGGGGGAGAGGGTATAGCTAGTGATGATATACAAGGAGGAGGGGGTTTAGGTAGTGATGATGATATACAAGGGGGAGGGTTTAGATGATGATTATATACAAGGGGGAGGGTAATGATACACAGTTCTCGTCGCTACTGGAATTTCAGCAAACAAATTCAATTCTGAATACAATAGACGTTTTCATTGCAACCTTTGGCGATCCGCTTAATACACTTGTGGCGGGAAATTTTATAACCGATCCCATATATATTATTCATGAATATGCAGAGAAAATTCGTACACTTTTAGAAAACCGCATTCAAGTGTGGGGTCGGGGCTCCATTAAGGCCTCAATTGTTTTAAAAATATTTTATCTAATTGAGAGTCATGGAGAGGTGTGTATGACCATTATATGCACACCAAAATGTTGGTGGAGTATCCTCATTTGGAAAATTACGAGACTGTATTTATGCAATAGGTTGACGATACTGTCACTCATTTGGAAAATAATAATGAGAATGGTAGTGGTTCCGTAGTTTTATTTGTTGAAAATTTAAGTGTAAATATATGTAAATTTAAAAAAAGATCTTATTTTAAGAGCGGATGGGCCAGAGTCTATAGTTTTAAAATATAATCCCGATTTAGAAGGATGCAAGGGCGTTCAACGAATCTGTTTCGAAACAGGTCAAAAATGTTTCATGTACGCTTTCCTCATATCTGCTTTCCGACGCCCGAAAGATGAAGCTTCAAAGAAAAATTTGGACTACTGGGCCGTGCATGGGAAGAAGGGGTCTGATTTTCCCCAGTAGATTTCTCTTGTTTAGCGGAAAAATTTCCTATAGCACTCAGGGCAATAGATATTTTTGAACGGGCCAACGCCCATTTAAATATCGGCGTTACTGTGCTAAAGTACGAAACGGAATTTGAAGAGGGTGTGCGTTCTCATAAAAAGGGTGTGATATTCCCTGTAAGAGCGCCATCTATTGAATCGGTAAAACACTGGGTTTGGTTGTTGTACACACCACCAAGTGAAGCCAATTCAATTGGCCATTTCAACCCCATTACGGATATTAGTAGAGTTCTGGGGAGAGCGAAAAACAAATGGGGGTACAATACTCTTGCCCAATGTGCCTGTCTAGATTTTGGATCGAATTAAAGTTACAAAATCACATGAAACATTGTAAAAGACACGGCTATCAAACGGTTGAAACAGTCTCTGGTGACCGAGCAATTTTACGATTTAAAAATTTCCAGAATACGCTTATGCAAAAAGATAAAATAAGTTTGGACTGAGAAGCCAAGCTCACAGATATGAATGACCCACAATTTCCAAATCGTATCAAAGAAAATCAAGCCATCGCAGTTTCTTACGCGCACGCACAAAGAGACAGCTCTAACACTATGCGAATGTTAGAAATAGTCGAGACATTGGATGAGAATGATTTCATGATCAAAGCATTGACTAAATTAATTGTCACTGCAAATGGTGCTATTTTCCGTTTGAGAAATACACATTTTCCGATGATACTATCAGCACAGGATCGCCTGGCCATTAAAAATAAGAAAATCTGTTGGGTATGTAAGGGGGAATTTGAAGAGGGGACTAAGGGGAAAGAGACTAGGGGGAAAGAGACTATGGGAGGGAAGGGGAAATTCAAGGAGCACGATCACCTGTGGCAGGAAATATCTCCAGGGGGTAGTAATTTTCGTGGTGTGCCACACCAATCGTGTAATGTAAATGAAAGCCAGCAGTTTTTTTTACTCCGGTTTTCATTGACAATTCAAATTATGATTTGAAATTTATTTTACCGGCTTTGGCACGTATCCACAGAGAGGGAAGGGGCAGATAGTCCATGGGTAAATAACTTATTTACCTATAATATTATACCCAAATCTGCTGAGAAGCTGTTGCTTTTAGAATTCAAATGACAGGGAGTGGATAATGGGCATACGTGCTGGAATAAAATCTGTTTTTTAGATTCTTATAATTTTTTCCCCAAGGCTCTCAGTCAACTAATTCAGGTGCAGAAAGGTGACAATTTCGATAGTTTTCCCTCTGCTTAAACAGCGCTTTCCGGACAGTGAAATGTATGAATTACTGACTTGTAAAGGCATATATGCATATGACTATTACTGCTCTGACGCACGGTTAAGTGAGGAGAAACTCCCTCCCATTGAAGCATTCTATAATTCACTTACCGATAGTGAATGCACTGTCTAGGACTACGAATTTGCTAAGAGGGTATGGGCTAAGGGTGGTTGTAAAAATGGTTTGTATTATTGTAGAATGTACTTGGCCAGTTGTGTACTGACTCTATTAGACATTGTCTGCAGAAAACACAGACCAAATTTATTCAGAATTTGGACTAGACATTGGCTATTATTTTTCAACACCACACCTCGTCATGGACTTAATTCTAAAAATCAGTAGGGAGGAAATAGGTTTGATCACCGATGTGGTTTAACACCTATTTGTAGAAATATCTATGAGGGGGGATATGTTTTCCACGGGGATCGCGTCTTATCAACGGATCCAACCGGGCAGAACTCTGCTGATAGTGTAAAGTCCAATGCTGTTTTTCTTGACATGAGTTCATTGTACCCCTCGGCGATTTCTCACTATACTTTACCGTCTGGCAATTTCCAAATGGCTTGAAAATCCTTGTGACATACCCGACATTCACATTGTCGAGGAAAATGGTCCACAAGGATGGTTTTTTTAATTGACGGACACATACCATTGGAACTCCACGACGCTGTAAAAGATTTTGTTTTTCCGTGCGTGAATAGACCTGTGACTAAGGAATCTTTGAGCCCATACAATGTTTCTTTGGTCGAGGATATGGGCATACATTGGACCCCCTCCAAGCAGAATCTAGTTGCAGATATAGACCCGAAACAGAATATTGTTGTTCACCACGTCCTATTGGGGTGGATGGTGAGCAATGGTATCAGGGTTACAAAAATACACAGGGCCCTGCAATTTGATCAGAAACACTACCTGAAAACGTTTATTGACACCTTTGTCAGTAAACGCTCACAGGCAAAAAGTAAAGTTCAAAAAGAAATGTGTAAACTTATTTTAAATTCAGCTTTTGGAAAAATGTGTGAAAGCGTGCGAAACAGATCACGTTGTGACGTCGTAACTTACCCCAAAGAATTTACACGAATTATCGCCAACCCACCCCAACTTTACAATATTCACGAGCATAGACTTTATATGGTTCTGCTACACAGAAAAAAGAGAAATGTTGTTCTGAATAAGAATATCGCTTTGGGGAGTTCAGTACTTGAAATTTCCAAGAAACTCATGTTGTCGTTCTTTTACAATGTGTGCAAGGTACAATGGCCAAGGGAGGGGAGGTTCAAGTTTACTATGGGGACACAGATTTTCTGTTGTTAAAAGTTAAAACCGGGGATTTATTAAATGATTTGGAAAATGGGGTGTACATTAGCCCGCCGATGGATTTCACGAATTGGAATGAGCGCATCTACTTCGAGTTGGTGAAACGCCAGGCCCCAAATCAACTATTAATATTAAAATCGGAGATGGGGAGTGATTTAATAACCAATGGGGTGTTCCCAGGTCCGAAAGTATACTGTGTGGAAACGCACAACAATATCAGATAAGTTTGCAAAGGGGTTACTACACACTTTGTAAAAAATAATTTCAACATGAGTATAATTTCTACAGAAACTGTGTAGACAGTTGTCTAGTACCAAGAGCAAAAGTGCAGGCAATTCGCCCTCTACAATATAGGAACTATACTGTTAGAGTGAAAAAATGCCATTTCTTGCATATCCGACAATGTCTATGTGCTCGAGAATAGTGTAATAGTACTCCCCCACGGCCACTATGTAATTTCAGATCAAGTTGAATGTGTGGACTATCGAAACCAACTCTGTCTGGATAAATTAACTTAAATAAAAAAAGGACTTGGTGGGTGGGGGGGCAACAATTTCTCAATTAAAATCTTCATTGTCATCATCATTGTCATCATTTAACTGCAGCAGCTGCTATTGTATACAGCGTTTGTTTTTCCGCTTTCCGCCCCCCGCGCAGCCCCGGGGGTGGGGGGTCCCACCCGCGGCCACCGGCCTTCAGCCCTGGAGGGGAGCCCTTTGGGGGGGGGGGGGGGTTATTCTCATCTTTTAAATGTTGTAAATTGTGTTTTCTCATATTTTTCTATTCTTAGTGTTCAACTGTGCTGCTGCTGCTATTGCTGTATTTTAAGTTTTTTTGTCAATAAATGAATAATATTAAATTGTTGTTGTTGTTCTGTTATTGTTGCTATTGTTGTACAAAAAGTGTTGTTAATAAAGAGAAAATATGTTTTTCTTGTTGTTGCTATTGAATAACGTATTAGGTAGATCTAAGAGAAAATTATTATTATTATTTTTTCATTTGACAAGTATGGTTTTACTGTTAGTTGTAGTCCAACTGTTGTCAACAGCAGCAGTATCTATCAATTTAAAACACCATTCAGATCGTTTTTCTGCGGCCCGTCAATGTCGGGGAAAACGACACTTTTAGCTAAAATAATTAAAAATTGTAATAAAATGTTTTTGGAAAAACCAAAGAAAATTTACTATTGCTTTAGTATTTGGCAGGAGTCCTACGATCAAATAAAAGCTATTGCCACTTCCACGTCCATGCAAATACAATTCATACGGGGACTTGACGTTTTCAATAGTATTGAGTCAAACTCACGGCTGATTATTGATGATTTAGCTGAATCGATTGAACAGTTCTCACAGGAAATTCTACAACTGTTTACTGTTCACTCTCATCATGAACACATTTCCATAACTTTAGTTCTACACAATCTGTTTCATCAGAGCAAGTGTATGAGAACCCTTGCTTTGAATTGCACCATCTATATTATCTATCGAGTTGTTCGTGATTCAAGTTCTCTAATGACTCTCAATAAGCAAATATATCCCGGTGCTCCCAAATTTCTACTTTCAGCGTACAGTCGGGCGACAAATAAGCCAGGGTAAATTTTACTAGATCTTAATCAGAATGCACCCTAGGATCTACGAGTAGTCACAGATATTTTCGAGAAAGAAATTATTGTATATTTTCAGGTGAACAGTAGAAAGGGCTAGTAGTTGCCATCATGAATAAACTACATGAAAATAGACACTTATTTTCCGTTCTAGGCACTTCAAACCCCCCACTCAGGAAGGCCATATCAAACATGGTGTTGACAAAGAATTTATTAATCTAATATCTGAAATTTGTTTAAATTTAACTGAGGGCAATGTACAATTGCCAGAAGGTGTTAGACAACAGACAAAGCAACAGCGTTCCACTGTACGTGCCTTGGCTTGCAAAAACAAAGGAAAAATTTTTAAAAGAAAACGTCTCCTTCAAGCGGGCGGTAGCTTTTTTACACTTTTACTGCCAATAGTCGCAGGACTTGTAAACAGTTTTTCTTTAGATGGCTAAACCTACAAATTGACAACAATAGAACTTGTCCTCTTACCAGTTGAACACATTGAAGACAATCTAAGCAAAGTCATTAATGATGAAAATATTGTCGATAACAAAAAGCTAGTTTTACATCAAGATGCACTGCGTCGTGTGGACAAACATAGGCCGTATCGTGAGAGACCCGCCATCACCTTCACAGATCCCCACCACCCCAAAAAGGAAACATCTTCTCAAGATTCTGCAGCAGCAGCAACAACACAATCAAAGGAGAAGGAATTGAATTCAATAGTGACATCAATTTAAAATTACTGCGACTCACCTATTTTGAACAGAGTAAAAGAGTATTAACATATCTCATGTTGGAAAGTTGTGGTGGTGATGTTATCAAGTTCAAGTCGATAGCACCGGGAAACGAGTTATAATTCAGGGAAAAAGTTATAATCTACTTGATTTAATTTGTGATATGGTTAAAAATCGTAAAGGACTTTTATCATTTGACAATAATCTATACACCTTTCTAAATACATCAAACTTCTCCAAAAGTCTTATTGGCAATAAGCAAAATTCTAAAGAAATTAAGAGAATATAGTAGAGGTGCCAGCCCTCTAACAACGCCAACAACACATTTAAAAAGGAAGAGAAGAAGATTTTAAATCAATCTCGGAAAATACTAGCACTCCTAATGGCAGCAGCAGCAATGATTTGATAACACCCACGATTATGACGGCTAGACAAAAGCGAAGACGTATTGATATCAAACTCATCGTCACAAGCACCACCCTCCAGTGTGCAAAAGGGTAGTGGACATTACACTACGTGTTGACGTTCAAAAGGGATGAAGTTTTAAAACATGTCTATGAAAATATTGGTGAAGTGGGAAGTCTAAGTTCCCCCACAACACTTTCTAAAGTTGCCGCTGACGTAGGTGGCAGCACATTAAAAAAATGCAAAAGAGTATTTAGAAAATGAACCGAGTTACACTCCGCATCGGAATCGCAGGTTTCGTGGCAAACAACATCAACAAACTAAACCCTTTTTCCCTCTGCATGTAATGCAAACTGGTCTTCTAACTCTAGATGAAATTCAGCAGTGTCAAACTACACTCTACAAATATATCCTAGTGGCAATCAGTGTCTTTAGTCGCTATGCATATGCCATTCCATTGCGGTCAAAGAGAGGTTTTGAAGTTGCTCATGCTTTAGAAAGTATTCTTGAACAGGCTTGCTATATAAAAATTCAAAGTGACCGCGGTAGCGACTTTGTTAATCCTCCTGTGAAAAAGGTTCTATTGAAATATATTACAAAGCTATATCATAGTCACAGTCCGATAAAGGCTGCATTGGCGGAACGATTGATAAGCACGATTCGTCTTTTAATTTCGAGATATTGCAGGCTGAAAAATACTGCTGCTTTTATTCATGATTTAGATAAAATCATGCAAATATATAACCATCGACCACATCGATCCCTGTCCAATGTTAGCCCTCAGAAAGTTCATTGAAGTGAAAATACATTTTATGCTTTTCTAAAGCAATATTGCAGTAGAAAAATAAAAACAAAAAATGTGAAGAAAAAATTCAATGTGATACTGTTCAAATTAATAGAACCCAATATTTTTGAAAATGGGAATTATTTATGGAGCACTGAACTTTTCAAAGTGTCCAAAATCCTAGACACTGAACCCACGACGTTACGGCTGCGAACCACCAAAGATGATGATATACTCGGTGGTTTTTATGAATATGAACTACAAAAGTTGGAAACAGTAGTGAAATTTATCAAATTGCAAAGATACTAAAGAGCCGTACTTGCAGGGGCAAGAGACAGTTGCCTGTTCGTTGGCTAGGATACAACTCTGATTTGTATTCTTGGGTTGCAGTTGAAGACATTAACAATGTCCAATGATTTCTATGTGATATTCATGTCCGATGTTTCTGATCCTCTCTACAATGATTTGAATAAAACAAATGATTGTTGGACGAAACTCTCACACTATCAAATTTTGACGGCGCGTATGAAGTGGCTCTTGTCGACTGTATTCTCAAAAATACATATGATATCCTGAGAAAATATCGCAAATATGATATAAAAATTACACCCTATGATTAGTCACCACCACCCGATAGCGAACAGCATAAAATTCAAATGATCAATTGGATAGATTATCCATATGTTGAATTACCATTCGAAGAACTCGCATATATGAATGATTTATGTCGTTCTATCAATAAAAGAGTTTCCGCTCGTAAAAAAGGAACCTTTCATTTCAACTATTCAAAGGAAGAGGGCAAGATCTATATTAGTTCACCCATTGCCGATGAAAAGGTTATTCTCAATGATAATCAAAAAGATGTTTTTGGCTTTAAACTCAATATAATCAATGGTAAAAGTGCTGGAAACACTAATTTTATTTTCCTGACTACCCGCCTGCCTTCTCCACGGACACTTGTATATTTCTCTATGCTTCATTTGTTGAAACATCCAGAGTTGACAATAGCAATGTTCCCCTCCTACGAGTTCTTGAACGAAAAACCAATCAAGAACATATTCATCATTACAATAAAGCATCTTCAGTATATCCTCGTAACCACTTCCTACTTGGAACTCTGCTAGTTAACACTAAGAACTGAATTAGGTGATCCCCTAGCAATATCATTGGTTTGGCTGTGATTACATGCCATTTTCGACCCATCGTTGTCGGTGTTCAAAACAAACAAGATGTCTAATAGAAAAGTGGTATTCATTTGTCCTGATATTGACTGCTATGTTAATACTCTTGGCCCAAGCCAACTGGGCAATGGAATGGACTATTACAAAGGTCGCTCATCAATGTCTGGCTATGGTCTTTGCAGTTGGTTTGCTAAGCTGTTTTGCTCTGCACTACCTCTGGCTAGAAAATATATTGTACCGGCTGCGACAGATTTTGCATCCTCTACACTATAGGATTGAAGCTCTGACAAGGATTAAAAAAAAGTCCTTCGGAAAATCGTAGGTCCAATGCGTCAACCCTTGGAAAACAATTCAAATCTCAACAAAATTGAAAAGGTTTAAAAAGGTCGAGAAACAGTGCACCACTCATCAGTCTTTACTCAGGTCAGAAACGAAAGACATCACCCATGTCAAAGAAAAGAAGGAAAAAAGACGACACGTAGAGTAAACAGAAGAAGAAGCCCCAGGAAGAGAATTGTTGGATCGAAACTGGATTTCTTTCCATAGACTGAACAATGGCATATCTACCGCATAAGGATTCCCAACCTTCAATCACTTCATCTTTAAAACTATTCAATGCAGAAAATGTCGACGTGAGAGTAAAACATGGATACTATGAACAATTTTATCCACAACACAACCCCTCTCCGATAATATCCACTTTCAAATTTATTCAAATGAAGACTACTTAGTGGACATGTTTTCGACATTTATAGATTTACAAATAAAAGTCCGGAAATCCAGCAATGGAATGCCAGTTCGTGTTGATGGAATATCCTATGAAAATTGAATATTACATGATCTATTTCGTCAAATCAGTGTCTACATAAATGACACTTTGGTGAGCACAAGCAAAAATCTCTCGAATTATACAAGCTATATGCAGTTCATATTGATGACACCCAAGTCATACAAGGAATTGAGAGGCACCTCCAATGGATATGAATATATTACTGATACTAATAGTACAGATGCACTTAAAAATGCTACAACTAGTGAATTACATCTAGTTGGAAAAATATATCATGAAATATTTAATATACCCCAATGGCTACCACCCAATATTAAAGTGGATACAAAATTGACATTTGCTCCATCCAATTTCAATTTCCGAAAGGAACTTCCTGCCAATCCTGATGTAACTCTCTCCCTCACCTGGGCAATACTGTATGTACGAAAGCAGCAGCTTATGAGTTCTGTTGCTTTGGCAGTGGAAAAAACTGAGAGCCAGTGAAAATAATATTAAACTACTTGTTCCTCATCCAATCACCAATCAACGTCATATTGCCACTGGCTCACGCACCTTCACCGACTCATCCTTTATCAATGGTGAAATTCCATCAAAATTAACATTGGCATTTGTAAAAAGCGCTAGTGCAATAGGATCGTGGACTGACTGCCCATATAAATTTGAGATGTTTGGGCTTTCATCTCTTGTCTGCAAATAAATGGTATCTCACTCTACAATCAATATCTTTTGATTAATCCTATAGGACATTGTATGAGTTGACAATGCAAACCCTAGATCATGATTCACAACTATTTGAAAATGGTATAACCGAAGAAATGTTCGCTAAAACAATGGTATCATTGTACTAGACCTGTCTGGCACCCAGAATATGAGTAAAGTACGAACGGGGAGTGTGCGTTTAGAGTGTACGTTTGCCGACCCATTACCTGAAAGTATTGCACTAATCTCATTAAATCAATTTGAAACCTATTGGGAAATCACTCCCTAACTTATTGTTCTACTAGACCTTGCACCATGAACACCAGTTAAATAATCAATGTATTTAATATGGACCCCTAAGTGTCCAAATACAGATCCTATTGTCTACCCTCGGACTTCCTTAGAAAAATTCAAAGTGCCAACAATACCCTAATCATTGTTAATAGCAGTCCGTCGACTGTGAATACCGGCCATTGGTTGTGCATCTTTCAAACAATGAAGACGATTGAATTTTTTATCCTCTCAGTCTACCCTATACATTCTACACTCCACACATCAGCAACTATATTGAGAGCAGTGGGAAAACTATTATTCAAAATCGGAAGAGAGTACAGAATCTGACGACTAAAAGTTGCAGTTTTCATGCGCTACTATATTTCGTGTTCAGATGCCGCAGCTATACTTACAAGCAGTTTCTCAACATTTACGTAGGCAATCCACGTCTTAATGACTTCATGGTGGAAAATATCCTCTCAGACCTGTATAATATTTATTTTAGTGCCCTACGAGTAAAGTGCTTTAAAAATGTATGTGAATTTGTTTATTAATAAAGAAAAAATGTATATATACAACAATGTCTTTATTCTACACTTTAGATTTCTTCTTCTTCTTCGATGTATAGGCAACTGTCGAGAACCACTAATGCTGGTAGATTATTTGAATTCACTTTATATTGATCTTGATTGGCTGCAAAGTCAGGGTCACATTTTCTACCGTACAATGTAACTTCACTCTTATCGTATCTCTTTGTATAGTCAATTATACTATTTGCATTCATATTGTGAAATTCACGTGTTTCAATTTGTCTACTTGAAGCAATATCACATGCAGTGTTTTCAAACGGTGAATCGCATTCGATAACTGCCAAATAAAAATCACTAAGTTCATAGTCATAATAGGTAGTGTTGTCACAACGACGACGTAGAAACCAAATTGTCTTGTTACCCCAACAGTTGAATCGTAGACCTGATTCTTCCTCCCAAAATAATTAAAACCACGGCGATACCAATCTCGTAGAAATAAACTAAAATCACGTTTTAGGTTCTTACCAATCATACCAGGATAAGTATTCTCCCACTGATCACATTTGTCATAGTGCAATTGGAGCATAGTTGCCTCTAGGATGAGAGTCACAAATCTCTTCAAGACATGAATTACAGTCTTTAATTTGTACTGCATATCCTCTGTGTAATTTACATGGATTGCGTAATTTGCACTTTTCATTATATTCATCAATAATTGTACAATTCTCACATGATGACCAACTGCCAAGAGTGTACATACATAGTGAACATGTATAGAACATTTTTTTTGGTTTCCGATGTCAACTCTCTCACAGCTAAAAAGAAACTGATCCACGTTCGATGAATTCAGAGGGGGATGGGAGATGAGTAACTGTGTGACGTTACATAACCTCTTTCGAAGGGGGAGCCATCTACATAGAATCAGTGGCAATGTTTTCAAAAGTATATCCACGTTATTATTCTGCTTTGTTTCAATTAATATGTCAATAAATTGAGTAAAAGCATTTGAGTCGCGTCGTAAAAGCTTCATACAATAGTCCAATGGGGGAAAGTCAGTTTTATTATATTGTCAAGTGTTCCCTGTGAGAATATCTTCCGTTGAAGGGATAACTCGAGAAAATCGTCATCCAAAATCAAATGTTTTTCCATAGCGACAAGATTCGACCTAATTCTCTCTGTCCCAAATTTATTCATTTTTTTTTTAATCCTAACACTCTCACTGCTGACTCTAGACTAACCATGATTCGTTCTACTTCAATACTATTCGATAATCTATGAAAATATAACAAAAAGAAATGGGGACATTTTTTATTTCGAAATAATTTTATTGTGCGTGATCATACAACAATAATATATATTACACATATACAATTACTGACATAACTTATTGTCCTCTATATGCTTCACCATTGTATTTAAAGCACTTTGAAGTCTATTCACATGTGCTATATCAACTTTTGCAGCGAAGCATAATTGGTCCTCCATTTTAAATTTGCTCAGTGATAACACATATCTTGCATATACTTCATCACATTCAAGACAAAGCCGTGATCCTTTCGTGATTTCTACCACAATGTTTGGTGCTCTCGTATCATTGGTGCTGCTGCTACCAACTCCACTATCAACTTCTAATATGGGAACATTCCACTCCATATTACAAATATATCTTAATGAATAAATATATTCAAAAAACTGTTCTCACTCCTTGAATTCTATTCTCACACTAATAACAGCTATACCAAATATCCTTCCTTATATCTGTTGCGTCACTCCCGTTCGTATTTCTAAGTCTCTGATTGCCTAGAAATGGGCGTGTCTTGTGCCATTAGTAGATCAATAACAATGTCATGCTCGTATTCAGTGAACATTTTGCGTCACCCTTCCCCCAGTATTCTATGCCCATATATGGACTTCCCCCTGTGTAGCAAGGCAACTCTCCTACTTTTGGTGTCTGGCGGTGGGATAAAATCCCTGAATTTGGAGAGAAGTTGAACGGTGGATCTGGATTAGGGACAAAGTGTCTACTATTCCCGCAAGTGATCCCGTTTGAAGAGTTCCTGAGTTAATGGTAACTAATTTAAACACGCTAGCGACATTTTGCTGTTTCGTATAATTTTAGTTTTCCGTTTAGGGCTTTTGAGAAAAGTCTAAACTTGATTAAGTAATTCACGTTACGACAATTTTGCTGTTTTTATAGCATTTCAGTTCTCCTATTAAACTTTTGAGAAAAGTCTATATTTTCCAGCAGATTATATCGTGAAACCCGCCTTCCAAATTTTCCTGTTTTCCTAATTGTCGACAAATTGGCATGACATTTTGCCGGTAATTGAGGCGGTAAAGAAAGGCAATTTTTCGTAAACCTAAGAGAGATTATAGAAATTTTATTTTAGAATAAAAAAAAAAAAAATTGTAACCTAGGGTGGGTGAAGTTGTATGCCCGAGAATCCTACCGAGTCTGTGAGACAGACTAGGTCCAGTTCACTGCGTTGGGTTCACGTTAAATTACCCGACGCTCTAAACGACGGAGCATCAGCGGTTCCTAAGAGGAGGACTAAAGTAGACCCTCTTAAAGAGTTTAACTCTAAGACGGAACAGGTATTTCAGTCAAATATAACAGAGGTTGTAGGTGGAGCTGAGAGTCCGGCGGAGGGAATCAGTTGTCCTTACAAGAAGGGAGAACAACAGAGCGTAATTTTTTTTTGCCTGAGGCTATTTCTGAAACAGAAGATAGTAAGGCAAGGACAGAGAAAGCGGGAGGAAAGGTAGGGATAGAAGTATTGCCAGAAGTTTCAGCAAGTATTTAGATCTTTGGTAATAAAAATCCGATTCCAATGGATGCAGCACAGTTTTTAATCAGCTTATGACAGCACTAAACGCCCTAACAACTAGCTTGGCGGTTCAACTTGCGATAAATCAGCAGCAGCCTACAGCAGCACAAGCCACAATTAGGCCCAAACTAATGAAGTTGACAGATAGTGACGACATAGACTCGTTTTTAAGTATGTCTGAGAGCACTTCGACGGCAAGTGGCTGGCATAGGAACAGTGGGCTACACAGCTTTATCCAGTTCTATCCGGTCCCACACTGGAGACTGGAGACTGGAGACTATCCGGTCACACACTGGATGTCAGGTTTATAGGCGGATATATTTGCTGATTATGATGTGGTTAAGACAGCAATACTTGAGAAGTATTCTGTCATAAACGAAACGTATCGCATACGCTTTCCAAGTGGAAGAAGAGAAGAAAGGAGTCCTACGGAGAATTCGGAAGAAAACTGGCAACCATCTTCAATAGATGGTTCAGTCTAACATCGCTGAGAGCGTAGGCAGAGAACCTGGCGGCAATAAGCACCCGGCCAGCCAGAGTGGTTTTGCCATTTAAGGATGTAAAAGAAATATTTTAGCTTTTACAGGTGGAACAGTTTACGGAGGCAGTACCGTACCACCTTCAGGTAGCCCTTTGGAAGAGGCAGTTTCAAACTCTTAAGGAAGCTGTTTCTTTTGCGGAAGCTAGCACCCTAGCTCGTAAAACTAACTAAAAAAAACAAGTTTTTTTAACTGAAAGTAGGCCTAAGGAGCAGCAACATTAAAACTTAAAACGAACAGAAATTATTCCGTATATGAAAGGGACTGTCCCCTCCTCAACGCCTCGCTCTTTACGCTAAAGTTCTTTATTGTTTTAAAAAATAAAGGTGTGAGAAAGAGTCAAACTTTAGCGTAAAGAGCGAGGCGTTGAGAAGGGGACAGCCCCTTTTATATACGGAATAATTTCTGTTCGTTTTAAGTTTTAATGTCACTCCTTACTTTCAGTTAAAAAAAACTTGTTTTTTTTTAATTTTGGAACGTTTTTGAATTCATACAGGTTTTGATTTTGGCTCACCGTACATGAATAATTAAAACAATATTTGCATATTAATTTTACTTTTATTTGGTTAAATGGCTTTCTCGAAAGTTTTTTAATTATATTTACGAACGTTTTTATTAGTAATAAATATGGGTAACTTACGAATTAACTTACGTAACGAACTTCTATATTCATATATTTTTAATAAATATATTGGGGGGTTCTCCCCCTAGTCAATACCTCGCTCTTTACGCTAAGGTTCGAATTTTGTTCCAATTCTTTCCGGCTTTCCGGCTTTCCTGTTCCAAGCTTTCCGGAGTCAAATCCCATTGGGAGTCCAATGGGGGGGGGGGGGGGAGACTTTGCCAAATCGCCATATATGGAGTTTTGTTAGTGTAAGACACCCTAACAAATTGGCAAACTTTTTTTGATGAGTTCCTTACAGTCTTTTTTTTTCCTTTTTTTAAATTTACTCTTCATCAATAAAAATTCTCTGCATGAAATGTGAATGATGAAAGGTGAGAAAGCAGTCTGATCTTCGCAAAATTGGTAATTAAAAATTGACAAATACAATCCCCCGGTGAAATGTCCTAACTGTCGTCTTTGTTTTGAAAATCGGTTTTTTGCCTAATCCAAAAATTAAGTTTGAGATATGAGCTCCTAAAGGATAGTAATAAAACATAAACTACCATTGATTTTTAAGGCTAATTGCCATAGGTTTAGCGTAACTAATCTCATTCAATACATTTTTACCAATTTAGGTTAATTTTGCCAATCTTTCCTGCAAGATTTTTAAGTGTACTACCGACTTCACAAAAAAACAATATGTCCCAGTAAGACCGTCCAAGCATGATGTGTGTGTTTTGACCAGTTTAGTTTTCATGAAATTATAATTATAATTTTGTCATGATTATTGAATTAATATTGTATTAACTGTTTTTATATTATTTATTGTTGAAATTTTATCATTATGAATTTAATTCTAACCAATTATAATTTTCTTTAACTTAAATTTTAATCGTTTTTATCATTATATTCAAATTATAATTTGTCTACCCCAATCCTTGAAACCTGAAAAACTTCTTTTTTGTGAAAGTTTTTTTTTTTAACTAATGAAATACAAGAGCAAGAATATATCAGTTTCTTCTATATTTACAACTAGTTTACATCATGCTCCACACAAAATAAAGCTTACGGTTACCTGGTATAGGTGTAGTGGATGGAGCCGAAGTCCTGAAGATTAAGGTGTACAGGTTCGAATCCCGCACGGTGCCAGGAAAGTCTATCATGTCGGTAATCGAAACATTTTTCTTCTTATATAATTAAACTGATATTAATTTTTTTATATTATTTATTATTGAAATTTATCATTATGAGTTTAATTCTAGCCAATTATAATTTTCTTTAACGTAATTTTTATAATTATATTTATTTTTACCATTATATCCAAGTTATAATTTTGTCTACCCCAATCCTTGAAACCTGACGCATATTTGATGCCTTAAGGGGGATAACAGAGGAAATCGAAAGTTCAAAATTATCCGTCAGCTGAGTCCGTATAAGCTGTTAGAATAATTTAACTAATCAATCAATCTTTTAATGGAATTGTAGTTGCATGCAGCTTCTGCTTACGTAGTAGTTCAACACTCTGACTATCCTCTATGCTTTTTGAATAAGCTAATCGTAACATTTTTTTTTACGTGAATTTTTGTTGCAAATGATGTCTTTTTTCTCGCATTTTTGTTTTGATTTCTAATTTAGTAATCGTTTATTTTGTTTGCTGCCCCAGAAATGTAAACCCTAGTAAAAAGATCAACCACAAATATTATGCTGTTTATAAGTTATGTAAGATTATGCCGTGTGATGTCTTCGGTGACAATTGGACTATCCATCATATAATATAAGAAGGTTTAAGTCTCACTTTGAAGTCATTTGGAGGAGCTGGGTGAATATTATCACCCCATCAATTTTCAAAGAGGACACTTTATACCGTCTCCAAGCCGGGAAATTTTGTTAAATGTTAAGCTCTCTAAGTTATTACAAGAATATACATTCAGGGGATTTAGGCCAATTAACTTGCAGTTAATAATTTCATTTTATTTCGTTTGAATGAATTCATCCTCTCTCATCATTTTATTTATCAGTCCTGGTTGAACTTTGTTGAAGTAAGGATACTGGGGCTGTTTTAAAGGTTTTTTAAAAGCGTTTTTTAAAAGCATTTTTAGTTTTAAACTTCGTATTTTAATGTAAGTTTGTTTTTATATATATATTTTTTCTTTAATGTTGTGCTGAAGACGGCCCTTGGACATAGGGCCAAAATATTCACCGATTTAAATTGCACTGTCTTGGAAGAAAAAAAAAAATTCCCTATTGTTTTTAAGTTGTGTTTGTTTGATATGGAAAGGCAGTGTGGTCTTCGTCAATATTTGCGTCTAGCTTATGGGGAGCAGTTGACCTATGATATTTTTTATTTTATTAGTTTAGGTAAAAAACATGCAAATATTATTAATCAACAAAAATTTTTAGAATCCTGCAGAAACGAAAATCTTATTCCAAAGTCTTTAAGATATAAACTACATCTAAATACCCGGAAAGAAGGGCAATTTGCTCATACACTACAATTAAAAACCTTAGTCCATATTATTAAGGACAAAAAGCAAAAAAGACATATCATTTCCTCAGAAAGAAAATCTTTCGAAAATTTTTTTGTTTGAAAAGCTGTCCACTGTTGATTTTTCACAAGTTGTTAGATTAGAAAGGTATTTATTCTATTAGATTAGAAAGGTATTTATTCTCCAAGATTCACTCCTGGACCCGGTATGGTTAACCTCTCTTCTAGAACATTTGAAACCCAGGAAATCGAAACACTGGAAAAAGGTCCAAAATTCTCTTTTCTGCCGAAACAGGTTCCCGTGGCGGATGTAGTCTCCTCTTTAGAGTCCGCTTTGCATAAATACTACCCATCTGTTTCAAACCCTGATGAAGTTAGGTCTTGTCTCATAAATACCCTTTATAGTAGCCAAAAAAGGCTAAGTCTCCTACCACTTTCACACGAAAAAATTTGCACGACATAAAAATATTATCTAATCTCCGCAAAGACCCATCTATTATAATAACCAAAGCAGACAAAAGCAACTCACTCGTTGTCATGGATACGGCAGACTATGACAACAAAATCTTTTCACTTTTAAAAGACACAAGTACATATAAACCGATCACTCATGATCCTACTGATCGATTTACTAATAATATTATAAATGAATTAAAACAGCTAAAACAGAATGGTAAAATCACACCACAATTATACAACAAATTTTACCCCCGTGGTAGTTTCTGTCCAAAATTTTTACGGCTTACCAAAACTGCATAAACAAGTTATTCCCCTAAGACCTATTGTAGCATGTACTAAAGCCCCCGCTTCCAATATTGGAAAATGGCTTTGCACAGCTTTCAAACCTTTACTGTATTCACAAAATTCCTACATCAGTAATTTGGCAGATTTGGTTAAAAAAACTTAATAACACAAGTATTTCAGAAAACACAATAATTAGTAGTTTTGATATTGTTTTTCCATGTACACGAATATAGATGTGGCTACTTCTGAGCAATTATTAAAAACCAAAATAGAAGAAAATTATCACTTAATCGAAGACTCAGCGACAGGGATTGATGGTGAAGTTTTATTTAATCTTGTTAAAATCTGTAATAAGTTTTCAATGTATTTTCAGTTTCGTGATTCTTTTTATCAACAAATAAATGGGTTACCAATGGGAGCAGCTCTATCCGGCCTACTGGCTAATATTTATGTCGAGAACCTTGAAAATTGGGCATTAAATTCTTATTTTTTAAAACATGTCTATTGGGATCGTTACATGGATGACGTAATTTCACTTTGGAATTATGGGGAAACTGAACTTCGGGGTTTCCTAGATCATCTTAATACTTATGATAGAAATTTGCAGTTTACCCTAGAAATTGAATTTGAAAACAAACTACCATTTTTAGATGTGCTAATTATCCGTAATGCTAATAATTTTGACTTCACTATCTATAGAAAACCAACACAAAACAATAGATATCTTCATTTTAATTCAAATCACCCCCCACAAGTTAAAAGAGCAGTTGTAACTTCTCTCATTGACCGTGCCCTGAACATTTGCTCCGATTCATACATAAAAGCAGAAATAAATCTTATCAGAGATATTCTTTTTGGCAACGGATACCCCATTCCTTTTGTCAATAATACGATTAACCATAGACTAAAAAGACATTTTCGTAAAATCAACGATATTTCACAATGTGAGGCTCCGGAAAAACCCTCTAATATAATCTATCTTCCGTACATCCCAAGAATCACCACAAAAATAAAAAATATTTGCACAAAAAACAATCTGTATTTAGTTTTTCACAAATAATTTTAAAATCACAAATTTCTTAAACTCCGGTAAAGATAAAACCCCAGTTACTCGCCAAAGAGGGGTTTATCAAATACCATGCGATTGTGGCAATTACTACGTTGGCAGAACTCATCAGAATCTAGAAAAACGGATACACCAGCATAAAGAAAAGACATAGACAAAGCGTTAATTGCTAATAATTCTAATAACTCCTTTGATTCTGCTTTAGCTAGCCATATATTTGATAATCCCAGCCACACAATACTTTTCGAAAAATCTTCTCTCAATAGTAGTGATTTGGGGATAAAACAGGTGGTCCGGGAATCAGTCGAAATTAGGCTCAAAATAAATAAAAATATTTCCTTAAATAGGGACTTAGGAGAATATTCACTGAATTCTTTACGCTCAAATTTAATTAAAAATGATCTAACAAAATATTTTATTAAACCAATTGACAATAGTATTGAACCCGTTACAAAAAGGCCTTTAAGACTAGCTGCTAAAAAAGTAAGATTAGCTTTGAAAACTTGCAGTTAATAATTTCATTTTATTTCGTTTGAATGAATTCATCCTCTCTCATCATTTTATTTATCAGTCCTGATTGAACTTCGTTGAAGTAAGGATACTGGGGCTGTTTTTAAAGGTTTTTTAAAAGCGTTTTTTAAAAGCATTTTTAGTTTTAAACTTCGTATTTTTAATGTAAGTTTGTTTTTATATATATTTTTTTCTTTAATGTTGTTCTGAAGACGGCCCTTGGACATAGGGCCGAAATATTCACCGATTTAAATTGCACTGTCTGGAAGAAAAAAAAAAATTCCCTATTGTTTTTAAGTTGTGTTCGTTTGAGAGTTTAAGTTATATATCTTTCAAGCAACTTCGAATTATTTAACTGTCTGTATTTTTCTAAGCATCGATATTTTGCAAAACATTGATCGAGATAATGAGAAATTTGGCAATTCTCGAGTTTCTGGCAAAAAGACAGGCACTGACTATTATCCTATAACCTAGGTTGTCGTTTAACGAGACAACACAGTCCCTTGTTTTTCAACAAACAGTAGAATATCTTATTAAAGTGTTGTTAAAAAAGAGAATAAAAAAACAGGCTAGGCTATATTATATGTCAAGCCCTTCCCATCTTTGGAAAATAGTATCTCTTGTCTCTTTATTACTTTTAGTAGGTGCAAAAGAATAAAAAATATGTGCAACTGATTTTAAAATCGGTTAAAAATTATAGCAGGGGCACAAAAATGGTGAGCTTATGAGTCTAACCCCCTCCCCCAGAAAAACGTGATGTTAAACAAATAGACCCTAAATATTGCAGGAAAGTTCCGTTTTAGAACTTAAAAGTAGTCGATTTTGGTTGTTTAAAATAAATTGCCGAAATTGCAAGTGAGCTATTCAAAAATATGGCAAAAACAGCAATCCTGAAATTTGATCTTGATTCTTTTGTAATAAAAAAAAAAAACAAGTTTTTTAAACTGAAAGTAAGGAGCGACATTAAAACTTAAAACGAACAGAAATTATTCCGTATATGAAAGGGGCTGTCCCCTCCTCAACGCCTCGCTCTTTATTCCGTATATGAAAGGGGCTGTCCCCTCCTCAACGCCTCGCTCTTTACGCTAAAGTTTTTTTATTGTTTTAAAAAAAAAAATTGTGAGACAGAGTCAAACTTTAGCGTAAAGAGCGAGGCGTTGAGGAGGGGACAGCCCCTTTCATATACGGAATAAAGAGCGAGGCGTTGAGGAGGGGACAGCCCCTTTCATATACGGAATAATTTCTGTTCGTTTTAAGTTTTAATGTCGCTCCTTACTTTCAGTTTAAAAAACTTGTTTTTTTTTATTTAATTTCTGATCGTTTTTTAGTTAATGCAGCTTTTATTTTGGCTCGCCGTCATTGAATAAGTAAACAAAATTTGCATAAAAATTTTACTTTTCTTTTGCTAAATGGCTGTCTCTAAATTTGGTTCTGACGTAATTTACAAATTAACTTACGTAACGACTGTTGTCTGTTGACTGTTGACTGCTGACCCAATAACCAATAAATAATGCTGGCAAGTCCGGCGCCCCCTTCATGGCGATTTCCCTTCCCCCATGAAAACTTCCTTCATGAACAGATCCTCCAACATAACCCCCGACCCACCCTTCCCTCCCACTAGCAGAAAAAAAACCTCCTGAAAACTTCTGTATACTTCCGAATAACCAATACTATATGTTAACATTGGGTAAAGTTCATATCTTTTAGCCCTCCCTCTGGGTACTTTGGGGGATTAAGTCATCCCAAAAGACATATTTTTATCATATTTTCGACCATGCTGAACAAAATGGCTATCTCAAAATTTTGATCGGGTGACTTTGGTAAAAAAATAAGCGTGGGAGGGGGCCTAGTTGCCCTCCATTTTTTTTGGTCACTTAAAAAAAGGGCACTAGAACTTTTAATTTCCGTTCCAATGAGCCCTCTCACGATATTCTAGGACCACTGGGTCGATACGATCACCCCCTGGGGAAAAAAAAACAAAAACAAACAAACAAACAAACAAACAAACAAATAAACACGCATCCGTGATCTTTCTTCTGGCAAAAAAATGCAAAAATCCACATTTTTGTAGATAGGAGCTTGAAACCTCTACAGTAGGGTTCTCTGATACGCTGAATATGATGGTGTGATTTTCATTAAGGTTCTATAACTTTTAGGGGGTCTTTCCCCTTTTTTTTAAAATCAGCCAAATTTTCTCAGGCGCGTAACTTTTGATGGGTAGCTCTAAACTTGATGAAAGTTATATATTTGAAATCAGCATTGAAATCTGATTCTTTTGATATATCTATTGGTATCAAAAAACCCGTTTTCTAGAGTTTCGGTTACCATTGAGCCGGGTCGCTCCTTACTTACAGTTCGTTACCACGAACTGTTTGATTTTTCACAAGCGAGCAGAACATAATCAATGCATTCGAAATTTATTTCAGAACCATATGGTTCATTTTTACTATAAGTGGAGTATTATCTATTAGCCTATATTTGATCAATCAGTTCGTGGTAACGAACTGTAAGTAAAAAGTAACCCGGCTCAATAGTAACCGAAACTCTAAAAACGGAATTTTGATAACAATAGATATATAAAAAGAATTGGCTTATTGTGCTGATTTCAAATATATAAGTTTCTTAAGGTTTAGTCTAACCCATTAATGGCTACGAGCTTGAGAAAATTTGCCTGAATTTCCAAAAAAAGGGGAAATCACCCTCTAAAAGTCATAGAATCTGAATGAAAATCACACCATCAGATTTAGCATATCAGAAAAACAAACTGTAGAGGTGTCAAGCTCCTATCTGCAAAAATGTGGAATTTTGTACTTTTTGCCAAAAGAAAGATCACGGATGCGTGTTTATTTGTGTTTTTTTTTTTTCAGAGGTGATCGTATCGACCCAGTGGTCCTAGAATATCGGGCGAGGGCTCATTCGAAAATAAATTAAAAGTTATGGTGCCCTTTGTGAGTGATCAAAAAGATTGGAGGGCAACTAGGCCCCCTTCCCCGCCCCTTTTCCCCAAATCGTCCAATCAAAATTTTGAGATAACCATTTCGTTCATCATAGTTGAAAGGCCCAATAGCTATGCCTTTTGATATGATACGACCCATACCCCAGGGGAAAGGTCTTTAAGTTATAAAATTTGTCCATTGTTTACCCATAGTATTTGTTATTGGGAAGAATGCATACATTTTAAGGTGAACGCGGGGACCGAATTTTCTGCTAGGAGTTTTTCAACGGGAAAACTTTCCATGGGGGGGGGGGGTTTCAAGGGGGTGAACTTGTCAGGGGAAATTACATACTGGGGGAATTTGCAAGCATTCTTACACAAAATTATTTTTATTTGTCTTGCTTTCTCTTTTTCCGTCTCGATTTTATGGGTGGGAGCTGTTAAGGGTAATAGTCCTGAGAAAATTTTCACCGGGGTTGAATTGTCTAGAGTATATTTCCGTGAGGAGGGTATTTATTCGTGGAGGTGGGGCCAGATTTCCTGGGATTGTTTGAAAAACGATCAGACATTAAGTTTAAAAAAAAGACAAATTTTTCAACTGAAAGTAAGGAACAACAATAAAATTTAAAGCGGACAGAAATTATTACGTATATGAAAGGGGTTGCCTCCTCCTCAACACCTCACTCTTGACGCTAAAGTTTGAATTTTGACCAAATTCTATAAGAATGACTCCTGAAACATAAGGGTCGTTTAATTAGAACAACAAGAAGTTTTTTTTAAAAGTACTAAAAAACCTTAGCGTAAAGAGTGAGATGTACAGGAGGAGGTAACACCCTTCATATACGTAATAATTTCTGGTTCGCTTTAATTTTTAATGTTGCTCCTTACTTTCAATTGAAAAAACTTACTTTTTTATTTAATTCTTGGGAAAGTCATCCTGATCCCGATTTATCGGTCTTTTCTTGTTAACCGATTTTAGAATTGTTAACTGAATGAGAAGGATGATCAAAAAAAAAAAAAAGTAACTTTTTATGCCGCAATTTTTCGGAGGAGAAGCCAAATTAAAATTTTTATAAAAATATTTGAGCATAAATTATCATAAGATTTTCAGGTGTAATTCTAAATGAACAGGTTTGACGCAGTAATGTCAATTGGGGAAAGGGAGGTAAAAGAGAAAGGGTTGATAATGTTTTTGAAGAAAGAGCAGAAAATATTCAACCCATTAGAAATTTATTTTGGTTTTCTGTTTGATTAGTTAATTTTTATATCTCCTATCATTTTATTTTTGTCAAGTGAAACATACTTTTTAATTTGGTTCTTATAATTATCATAATTTATTTATCTGATAATTACACTTGTTACTCATATTCATATTTGCAGTGGCGACGTTGGGCATGTGTGACCTATGTAGCCACACAGGGCCCCGTGCCACTAGGCCCCAATTCTCAGGGAGGCACTAACCCAAAAATAGAAGGCAGCTTCAATACTTTGCCATCTCTCTGCATTATGTAAACACTGTAAAAAAGAATCCCTCATGCTGCAAGGCTAAAACTTACCCTGAAATCAGATTTGAGACCACAAAAACACATACACAATAAAATTAAATTAGATGAATGACATAGATTTAATTCCACGATTTATAGCAACAGTCATCAGGGTCCCTTAAATTGGTATTGCACAGGGCCCAGAAAGATCTACCGCCGCCCCTGTATATTTGTTAATTAAAGGACTCTTCAGGGGAGAGGGGATCAAGACATGAAGAAACCTTTTAGGTCCCAATTTTTCGGAGTATGAGACAAAAGAATTATCATAAAACTGTTTCGACGTAAATCTGTACAAGAATCTCAAATACAATTTTAAATGATCAGTCTCAACACATGAACATCTTGGTTGTGGAGGGGGGGGGGACATAAATACCTTCTGTGACTTCAGATTAAAAAAAAAAATAATAGTTCTGAAGAACGACGAGAACAAAATCAGTGCATTCGAGGTCAATTTCGGTGCCACATTGCCATTTACTTTTTATATCTCTATCATTTAATTTTTTATCAAGTGGAATATTTCCTTTTCCTAGAAATAATGGAACAAAAATTGGCACAGGAATATCAAATGCAATTCCAAATCAACAGATTTAACACACGAATATCCCTGGAAGGGGAGGAGCAAAAAAGCACAATCCCTTAAAATAAATAAAAATCGTAGAAGTTTTGAAGGCGGTAAATTACCTAAGAAATTAGATTCTCTTTAGTTTAAGGAGTTTTTTACGAAATAAGTTAGTCTATATAAGAACGCAAATTTTAAAAGACATCTTAATTATAACAAAAATTTAATTAATGGCACAGCAAAAACGCCAGAAGTTGAAATTTGACATGAACATGCCAGACTGTGGTTTATTTTGATTGTTTTTTCCTTGATATTGCGCAACCATGTGCGGGAACACCTTCATTTAAATACATTTTTTGTCACAATGGCATCATTAAAGTAGTATTATAGGCAATTATATCTTTCTGGATGTTATTTTTTTTTTTGTCGATCCCAATTCGATTTTTTAGTATTTGATTCTTGTGGAAAAGAGAGATCATTTAAGAGAGACTATGCTCTGGGACGTTTCTAGCACCTTTTAAAAATAGAATTTCTAATCTTTCGCTGAAAATAATTTGGGTACAAATCGTACAATTCAGCATCAAAGAAATGAAAATCGAAATTGCGGCTCAATAGCCAAGACAGCCAAAATCAGACTATCCTATTTGTGGATAAGCCATGCTCATCACTAGGCCCTAGAAACGCAATACCACCAGAAGTCGTGATGATCGATTGCAAACCGCAAAGCTGTGTTTCCAACTCGGCAAAAAAGTAAAAAAAAAGAATACTGGGCTATGTTATGTTTGAAAAGCCAACAGATCAGCAAACTCAACAAATTTGTGAAGTTTTGGATAAGGAAAATCTTCGGCGAACCTCCCTCACCCTCCCCCCAAAAACATATCATTTATATTCCCAACCTTTTTTGAGGATGATATTTCATCACCTATTTGTGCAAATTTCCAACTATTGTGTTAATAATACGATTTTTTTTTAATGAAATTGGCTGATGTTGAATAGCTAGCTTATGTGCTTAGCAATTTAATATTGGAATAAATAATAAAAAATATACGGTCATTTGTTACAACAGTAACAAATTATTTGTTCGTTATAGAAAGGCAGTGTAGTCTTGGGAAAGGATCCTTAGTATAAGGTATTATGTTGAAGATAAAATAGTAAATTTGTATACTAACCAATTTGTGATAAACAAGTGTGACACGACGGCTGTATGTGTTATTTGAAAAAAGAAAAATTAGTAGACCTCTAAAACCATAAGGAATTAAGTCATTTATAGGATGTTAAAAAAAATGACAAAAAGGGTTGGCAGTACTTGTGTCGGAAGTATTATATCACTTTTTTGTAACTCACGTTGTATTCACGGGGGTCTCTGCCGCCCGAGATTATTTTGCCTCCTTCTTATATTTTGAAAAATATCGTTTTTGGTTTGTCCATTGAAAGTGTTTTTTTGTACTTTCTTTGAATAAAATAAAAGTGCAAAAATTGCCCCCATAGAACTTGAAAAAATACGCCCCCTAATCTCTGTGAATTAGCCACTGCATACGAGAGTCTTATTGAAACTTTCTCATTGATTAAAGTTGTAAGTTCAAACTAGAAAATAGTAAATGGCTCGTAATAGAAGCTTACTGGGATTTCCAGATGGTGGGATTGTTTCCACATCCATATTCACTTGTTCTAGTTTCTTTGTATCTGATTCTCTGGCCTGTCTAGCGTCTATTCTAAAAAAAAGAACACAAAAAGATTCGATATTTCTGTCTTGGCTTTTAGTCATTAAGGTTTGTTCCTTTTTGTTGTTAGTTCCTTCTTTAACCTAGGATATTATTTTACGATTGAGTTCGCTGTGGCATCACTCAGAGGGGTGGCATATCCACCCCACCTAAGGCGCAGGAGCTTCATTTACATCAGACCAAGGAGGGGGGAGAGGTAATAAAAATGTTTCATTTCTTCTGAAAATAATTATTTTCAAAGGATCTCAGTCCTCTCTTAAATAATGAGTACATCCATGTTTCCGACCCCACATGTAAATGGATGTCGAACAAAGTGGGGGCTGAAAGCTTGCTTCGAGGGGTACCGAAGTCTAGGCTAAATAAATACCATGTCCAACAATCTTAAAGTCTAAACCTAAATTGGCCATCCGCCACTTATGAATCCTGCGGTAAAATAGGGAATTTGTGGCAGGCATTAAAGTGGAAATTACCTTGGGGTAGTTGAAAATATCTAAAATACCTAGCATCCTTACAGTAAGATAAGGCCTTTCTATATCTTGATTTTTCTTCTCCTTTGTTGCCAAGCAAGTTCTTATTTCACCACTATTTAGGCCTGTGATTCCCAACGCGGAGCGCAGGCCCCATCGGAGGGGCATGGCAGTATTTTGGTGGGTCACGGGCAGGTGGTACACCCTTTGCCTGACTATACTTTTTGGAGCCTTAATTTTGAAAGAAAAACAATAACATTTTTCAGGTGAATGACGTCATATTCATCAAACAGTTCGTGGTAACGAACTGTAAGTAAGGAGCGACCCGGCTCAATGGTAATCGAAACTCTAAAAAAAGGAATTTTGATCCCAGTAGATACATCAAAAGAATCAAATTTTAATGCCAATGTCAAACATATAAGTTTCATCAAGTTTAGCCGTACCCATCAAAAGTTACGCGCCTGAGAAAATTTGGCTGATTTTCAAAAAAGGGGGAAAGACCCCCTAAAAATTATAGAACCTTAATGAAAATCACACCATCATATTCAGCGTATAAGAGAACCTACTGTAGAGGTTTCAAGCACCTATCTACAAAAATGTGGAATTTTGCATTTTTTGCCAGAAGAAAGATCACGGATGCGTGTTTATTTGTTTTTTTTTTGTTTTTTTTTTTTTTCCCAGGGGTGATCGCATCGACCCAGTGGTCCTAGATTTCGTGGGAGGGCTCATTGGAATTAAAATTAAAAGTTTTAGTGCCCTTTTTAAGTGACCAAAAAAATGGAGGGCAACTAGGCCCCCTCCCACGCTCATTTTTTTCCCAAAGTCACCCGATCAAAATTTGAGATAGCCATTTTTGTTCAGCATGGTCGAAAATATGATAACTATGTCTTTTAAGATGACTCAATCCCCGAAGTCCCCGGGGGGGAGGGCTGAAAGTTATGAACTTTACCCAATGTTAACATATAGTATTGGTTATTGGGAAGTATACAGACGTTTTCAGGGGGGATTTGTTTTGGTAGGTGGGGAGGGATGGGTCGGGGGTTATATGGGAGGATCTTTCCATGAAGGAAGTTTTCATGGGGGGAAGGGTCATTGCTATGAATGGGGCACCGGCTCTTATACTTTCGTTATTGACAAGGATCGTTATTTACTTACCATTTATTACTATGAAAAATTTGTTGTTTTTTGTTTGTTCCAATCAAATCATAAAGACAAAATGTTTGTGGAAAGCTGCAAAGAAGTCACTGAGTCATAAATTCAATTCAATTTATTCGAATTAAAACATAACACAAACATCAATAACAATAAAGATCCTAGAAGAGAACTTGTTAAGGACCAAAAAAAGAAAAAATTAAAGTAACACTGAAAAAAAAGATAGAAGAATAAAACATGGGTAAATAAAGCAAATTGCTTAAAAATTGAAAGATTAAATTATATTATCAAGTTTTGTTACATTTTTGTGCAGCTTGCAGAAACTTGTGGCTAGTTCAACACTGGAGGGTATTTTGTTCCATTGAATAATAGATTTGTAAATGGGAGATTGCTGGGCAGCACTAGAAAGCCATTTAGGAATTATAAAGGTTCTATTGGATGAACGGAGACAGTGGGCTTCCGAATTATTAATATTATAATAGGTTAGTAGTTGAGGAGGAAGATTATTGTGGAAAGCAGAGTAAGCAAGCGATAAGTTTAGTTTTTGTATGATTTGATCAAGTGGAGCTATGCCAAAATCTGAATACAAATCACGGGTTGGATATAGAACTTATGTTTTATTAGAACTTATGTTTTCCTTATTAAGGGTCAAATCTATTGGCAGGCAGCCAACAATGGGCAACACACATTTTTTTTATTGGTTTTTCCCTATTCTGCTCCTTTTCCTTTGGTTTCCTTGTAATTACTTTATAGTCCTAAATTTCCAGGGGGGTGGCCCCCCTGCCATCCCTACCGGTGCCCATGGTATGCAATACTTCTTAACAACTCAGTGCACCATTAATTCACCTAAGGAAAACAAAGCTGTGGACGTTCCAACACCCCTAAAACCAAAGTTTCACTCCTTACTCCTCCCATAGAAATCATGTGACTTGGTACTTTGAAATTATTTTCTGCAATAGCGTAACTATCAAGTGACTTGGTACTTTGATATTATTTTCTATAATAGCGTAACTATCTTGTGACTTGGTACTTTGAAATTATTTTATACAATAGCGTAACTATCATGTGACTTGGTACTTTGAAATTATTTTCTATAATAGCGAAACTATCATGTGACTTGGTACTTTGAAATTATTTTCTACAATAGCGTAACTATCATGTGACTTGGTACTTTGAAATTATTTTCTACAATAGCTTAACTATCATGTGACTTGGTATTTTGAAATCATTTTCTATAATAGCGTAACTATCATGCTACAATAGCGTAACTATCATGTGACTTGGTACTTTGAAATTATTTTCTATAATAGCGTAACTATCATGTGAATTGGTACTTTGAATTTATTTTCTACAATAGCGTAACTATCATGTGACTTGGTGCTTTGAAATTATTTTCTAAATAGCGTAACTATCATGTGACTTGGTACTTTGAAATCATTTTCTATAATAGCGTAACTATCATGCTACAATAGCGTAACTATCATGTGACTTGGTACTTTGAAATTATTTTCAATAATAGCGTAACTATCATGTGAATCGGTACTTTGAATTTATTTTCTACAATAGCGTAAACTATCTTGTGACTTGGTACTTTGAAATTATTTTATACAATAGCGTAACTATCATGTGACTTGGTACTTTGAAATTATTTTCTATAATAGCGTAACTATCATGTGACTTGGTACTTTGAAATTATTTTCTACAATAGCGTAACTATCATGTGACTTGGTACTTTGATATTATTTTCTATAATAGCGTAACTATCATGTGACTTGGTACTTTGAAATTATTTTCTACAATAGCGTAACTATCATGTGACTTGGTAATTTGAAATTATTTTCTATAATAGCGTAACTATCATGTGACTTGGTACTTTGAAATTATTTTCTATAATAGCGTAACTATCATGTGACTTGGTACTTTGAAATTATTTTTTGTAATAGCGTAACTATCATGTGACTTGGTACTTTGAAATTATTTTCTACAATAGCGTAACTATCATGTGACTTGGTACTTTGAAATTATTTTATACAATAGCGTAACTATCATGTGACTTGGTACTTTGAAATTATTTTCTACAATAGCGTAACTATCATGTGACTTGGTACTTTGAAATTATTTTCTACAATAGCGTAACTATCATGTGACTTGGTACTATGAAATTATTTTCTATAATAGCGTAACTATCATGTGAATTGGTACTTTGAATTTATTTTCTACAATAGCGTAACTATCATGTGACTTGGTGCTTTGAAATTATTTTCTACAATAGCGTAACTATCAAGTGACTTGGTACTTTGAAATTATTTTCTACAATAGCGTAACTATCAAGTGACTTGGTACTTTGAAATTATTTTCTATAATAGCGTAACTATCTTGTGACTTGGTATTTTGAAATTATTTTATACAATAGCGTAACTATCATGTGACTTGGTACTTTGATATTATTTTCTATAATAGCGTAACTATCATGTGACTTGGTACTTTGAAATTATTTTCTACAATAGCGTAACTATCATGTGACTTGGTACTTTGATATTATTTTCTATAATAGCGTAACTATCATGTGACTTGGTACTTAGAAATTATTTTCTATAAAAAGCGTAACTATTATGTGACTTGATACTTTGAAATTATTTTCCATAATAGCGTAACTATCATGTGACTTGGTACTTTGAAATTATTTTCTATAATAGCGTAACTATCATGTGACTTGGTACTTTGAAATTATTTTCTACAATAGTGTAAACTATCATGTGACTTGGTACTTTGAAAATATTTTCTACAATAGCGTAACTATCATGTGACTTGGTATTTTGAAATTATTTTCTGCAATAGCGTAACTATCATGTGACTTGGTACTTTGAAATTATTTTCTATAATAGTGTAACTATCATGTGACTTGGTACTTTGAAATTATTTTCTACAATAGCATAACTATCATGTGACTTGGTACTTTGAAATTATTTTATACAATAGCGTAACTATCATGTGACATGGTAATTTGAAATTATTTTCTACAATAGCGTAACTATCATGTGACTTGGTACTTTGAAATTATTTTCTATAATACCGTAACTATCATGTGATTTGGTACTTTGAAATTATTTTTCTACAATAGCGTAACTATCATATGACTTGGCACTTTGAAATTATTTTCTATAATAGCGTAACTATCATGTGAATTGGTACTTTGAATTTATTTGCTACAATAGTTTAACTGTCATGTGACTTGGTGCTTTGAAATTATTTTCTATAATAGTGTAACTATCATGTGACTTGGTACTTTGAAATTATTTTCTACAATAGCGTAACTATCATGTGACTTGGTACTTTGAAATTATTTTATACAATAGCGTAACTATCATGTGACATGGTACTTTGAAATTATTTTATACAATAGCGTAACTATCATGTGACTGGTACTTTGAAATTATTTTCTATAATACAGTAACTATCATGTGACTTGGTACTTTGAAATTATTTTCTACAATAGCGTAACTATCATGTGACTTGGCACTTTGAAATTATTTTCTATAATAGCGTAACTATCATGTGAATTGGTACTTTGAATTTATTTGCTACAATAGTGTAACTATCATGTGACTTGGTGCTTTGAAATTATTTTCTACAATAGCGTAACTATCATGTGACTTGGTACTTTGAAATTATTTTCTACAATAGCGTAACTATCATGTGACTTGGTACTTTGAAATTATTTTCTATAATAGCGTAACTATCATGTGACTTGGTACTTTGAAATTATTTTTCTATAAAAGCGTAACTATCTGTGACTTGGTACTTTGAAATTATTTTCTACAATAGCGTAACTATCATGTGACTTGGTACTTTGAAATTATTTTCTATAATAGCGTAACTATCATATGACTTGGTACTTTGAAATTATTTTCTACAATAGCGTAACTATCATGTGACTTGGTACTTAGAAATTATTTTCTATAAAAGCGTAACTACGAGTATCATGTGACTTGGTACTTTGAAATTATTTTCTATAATAGCGTAAATATCATGTGACTTGGTACTTTGAAATTATTTTCTACAATAGTGTAACTATCATGTGACTTGGTACTTTGAAATATTTTATACAATAGTGTAACTATCATGTGACTTGGTACTTTGAAAATATTTTCTACAATAGCGTAACTATCATGTGACTTGGTATTTTGAAATTATTTTCTATAATAGTGTAACTATCATGTGACTTGGTACTTTGAAATTATTTTCTACAATAGCGTAACTATCATGTGAGTTGGTACTTTGAAATTATTTTATACAATAGCGTAACTATCATGTGACATGGTAATTTGAAATTATTTTATACAATAGCTTAACTATCATGTGACTTGGTACTTTGAAATTATTTTCAACAATAGCGTAACTATCATGTGACTTGGTACTTTGAAATTTTTTTCTACAATAGCGTAACTATCATATGACTTGGCACTTTGAAATTATTTTCTATAATAGCGTAACTATCATGTGAATTGGTACTTTGAATTTATTTGCTACAATAGTTTAACTATCATGTGACTTGGTGCTTTGAAATTATTTTCTATAATAGTGTAACTATCATGTGACTTGGTACTTTGAAATTATTTTCTACAATAGCGTAACTATCATGTGATATGGTACTTTGAAATTATTTTATACAATAGCGTAAACTATCATGTGACATGGTACTTTGAAATTATTTTCTACAATAGCGCAACTATCATGTGACTTGGTACTTTGAAATTATTTTCTATAATACCGTAACTATCATGTGACTTGGTACTTTGAAATTATTTTCTACAATAGCGTAACTATCATGTGACTTGGCACTTTGAAATTATTTTCTATAATAGCGTAACTATCATGTGAATTGGTGCTTTGAAATTATTTTCTAGAATAGCGTAACTATCATGTGACTTGGTACTTTGAAATTATTTTCTACAATAGCGTAACTATCATGTGACTTGGTACTTTGAAATTATTTTCTATAATAGCGTAAACTATCATGTGACTTGGTACTTTGAAATTATTTTCTACAATAGCGTAACTATCTGTGACTTGGTACTTTGAAATTATTTTCTACAATAGCGTAACTATCATGTGACTTGGTACTTTGAAATTATTTTCTATAATAGCGTAACTATCATGTGAATTGGTACTTTGAATTTATTTTCTACAATAGCGTAACTATCATGTGACTTGGTGCTTTGAAATTATTTTCTACAATAGCGTAACTATCATGTGACTTGGTACTTTGAAATTATTTTCTATAATAGCGTAACTATCATGTGACTTGGTACTTTGAAATTATTTTTTACAATAGCGTAACTATCATGCGACTTGGTATTTTGAATTATTTTTCTACAATAGCGTAACTATCATGTGACTTGGTACTTTGAAATTATTTTTTACAATAGCGTAACTATCATGTGACTTGGTATTTTGAAATTATTTTCTACAATAGCCTAACTATCATGTGACTTGGTACTTTGAAATTATTTTATACAATAGCGTAACTATCATGTGACATAGTACTTTGAAATTATTATTTACAATAGCATAACTATAATGTGACTTGGTACTTTGAAATTATTTTCTATAATAGCGTAACTATCATGTGACTTGGTACTTTGAAATTATTTTCTACAATAGCGTAACTATCATGTGACTTGGTACTTTGAAATTATTTCTACAATAGCGTAACTATCATTTGACTTGGTACTCGCAACTCCCCCCTCCACTATCACAGTATAAGTTCTCTAAGACACCCCGCTCCCATCACTCCACCACTTATATATTATATGGAACACATTGAAGAAGCAAAGCTATCCTTTATTACAATTCTTTTCTTGTCATCTACACCCCTTTAGTATTTACTTCTTCGTATAGTATAACGTTAAACTATTTTAAACTGACAACACTGTCCAAACATCACTTGTGTATTATACAGTACACAATCAACCCATCTCCCCCAAAATACTTTTCAGCCATTTCTTGTTAATTTTTTTTATTTCTACACTATTTTAAATTGACAACACATCGAAGTATATTTTAAATTGACAACACTGTCCAAACATCACTTGTGTATTATACAGTACATAATCAACCTATCCCCCCCAAAACACTTTTCAGCCATTTCTTGTTAAATTTTTTTATTTTTTAACTATTTTAAATTGACAACACATCGAAGTATATCACTTGTGTATTATACAGTACACAATCAACCCATCTCCCCACAAAACACTTTTCAGCCATTTCTTGTTAAATTTTTTTATTTCTTAACTATTTTAAATTGACAACACATCGAAGTATATTTTAAATTGACAACATTGTCCAAACATCACTTGTGTATTATACAGTACACAATCAACCCATCTCCCCCCAAAACACTTTTCGACATTTCTTGTTAAATTTTTTTATTTCTCAACTATTTTAAATTGACAACACTGTCCAAACATCACTTGTGTATTATACAGTACACAATCATCCCATCTCCCCCCCAAACACTTTTCAGCCATTTCTTGTTAAATTTTTTTTATTTCTAAACTATTGCTGGCTAAAGGCAATTCTCCAAAACAAATCAGAAACCGCTCTTGATAGCACAGACTTCAAAAATGGAACTGTGGATAACACACGGGTGATTGACAGCTTTCCTACAAAAACATACCTTAATACGCAATTTGACAATCTCTAGTTTTTGATTTAAAAAAAACAGCGGGAATCCCCGCTCGTAATTGCTAATCACTTTAACCCTTTTTAAAAAAAATCGAAGTATATTTTAAATTGACAACACTGTCCAAACATCACTTGTGTATTATACAGTACACAATCAACCCATCACCCCCCCCCCCCCCCCAAAAAAAAAAAAACACTTTTCAGCCATTTCTTGTTAAATTTTTTTATCTCTTAACTATTTTAAATTGACAACACTGTCCAAACATCACTTGTGTATTATACAGTACACAATCATCCAATCTCCCCCAAAACACTTTTCAGCCATTTCTTGTAGGGTTGAATGTACGGTTGAATGTAGGGTTCAAATCTATTACACTTTTGAGCATATTCTTGTAGGCGTGAATGTATTGTTGAATGTATAGTTCAAATCTATTACACTTTTGACCATATTCTTGTAGGGTTGAATGTAGGGTTGAAAGCTTTATATAATTTACTACTGTCACAATGTCTAATAGCTATGTCTCCGGGGATGCAATGCCCCCACAGCACTTCGGGGCAAGGAATATAAACTGTGTCATTTTGCCATTTTTACCAAGGATTTATCATTGAGAAAGGGGGGAAATGTTTGTTCCTGAGTGTTTCCAAAAAGGCTAAGGGTGTTTAAGAACAATATTGAGGGGCCTGCTGAGCTAAATCAAAAGAAACTATCTGTGTCAAAGTTATAAAAAAGGTGTATCTGTGAACATGTAAGGGTATAAACTCGAAACTTTCAGAGCCACTACTAATACTACTATTGCGGATTCAAATGTGACTGGTTGCGACTAACTTTGCGGAAGTGACTGAAGCCATTAAGTTGAAACTTTCAAGGCACTTTGAACAGTGCTTGGAGGACAAGGCGCCTACATTATACTTTTTAACCTTATACAGACCAATACAGGAATTCGTTTTGCAAAAATTTATAAAGGCTACCAAAGTGACCTTTAAGGCTTAGCATTGATAAAAAATCGTTTACTGACATTTTTTTTTCTTTTACAAAGTCTACCTCATTCTACCTCATGTGGTTAAAATACAACATTAACCTTTTAGATACACAAAAATAGGGAAATTTTACTTTGTGCAAAAGGCCTTGAAGCAGTTGTTTTTGGCCATAAGGCACAAAGTCATGTCACACTTTTTGCACTCGAAGGTTATATAACCTGGTTTGCACTCTTTACAACAGCTCTCTTTCTCAGATTTTCTCGGCCAGCGATTGACTCCATCTGATTGAGCAGATATTGCTGGCCTAATTCTGTTGGAGCTACGAACTGGACTTGGACTAGCTTCTGCGTCTGCAGAAGGTCTCCCACGTTTATGTTACGGCATCGCACGAGCTGCCGCATACAGCCCTGCAGCTACTTCAGACCGAAAAGCTCGCAAAATCATCTGTTCGTCTGTTCTTGAGCTCGAAAGTCTAACGTCTGATCAGAAAAGCAGCCAGCTGTCACAAATGACCGCATCAACAAACCACCTTAAGATTCTCATATACAATTTCTACGTACGAAAATGGGTTTGAAAATTCTCTGCCAGCATGTCTGCTAAGTCCTTTCTGGAGGGGGGGGGGGGTCAAACACAGTACTCCTTACTCTACCCCGTAAATTTTTCTAGAACACGTAAAAACCTAGAAAAAATATATATATATATATATACACATTTCGATGTGTTTTTTTTAAATAAAGTTTTTAAGTATTGAAATAAATGCCAGAAATATTTTTTTTACAACAAAAAGGAAGTTATGATCCTGCAGCACCCTTATTTAGAATTCATCTAAATAAAGGGATATGAAGTGTTAATTTCTCAGATGCCCTAACGACTTCACGTTTTCTTGAGTTATTGCTGCGCAAAAGTTAAGTTTTGACTTAAAGAGTCGTGTTTAAGGGGATAGTAGTGCCTCTAGCATTTTAGTTCAGACATGGTATACTATTAAAATCAAAGAAATTTAAATAAACAAAACAAGTTATTTCATATAAAAGCAAAGAGCGAAATTGAGCTTTAAGCCAACAGAAATTAATCCATATATGAATGGGCTTCCCCTTTTAAAAACTCCCATCTTTTACTTTAAAGCTTGATTTTTTTTGTCAATGACGGGGCCGAGCGTATTATAATTAAAAGGATGATGAGAATTATTATTCCTAGCAGCAGACATGGTAGCGGGAACTTTGGGGGTGGTAATAGCAACAATAGCAGTAGTAGTAGCAGTGTAGTATTTACATATGCTTTTTCGGCTTACTTCAACACATTTATTCCTCATGCCCGGAAAGTTTTTAAATTAATACTTTAGGCTGTTTCTGATACATTGCTGATCCGTCTTTTTGATAACCTACTTGTACTTTTTGTGTTTTTATTTAACCCAACATGCCCCTCAATAGGCCCTTAAAATTTTACTTTAATACCATTAGCCTTAATGGTATTAGTACTAATAGTTGTGGTAGTAGTAGTACTAGTACTACTACTGCTAGCTGGATTATTATACACATGTTGCACTTTTATTAGTTCAACTTACTGAAAGCTTAAACTTAATACCCTAAGCCGTTCTTAAGATACTGCTGATGTGCCCTTTTGACAGCCTGCATACACATACTCTATTCAATTTTATTTACACCCCTCAATATTCCTGACTATTTTTTCCTTAATACCTTTAGCCTTAATAGAAGTATTACTAGCAGAAGAACAAGTAGTAGTAGTATGTAAATAGTATCTTTTAGTTGGTTCAACATCCACCCCAACATGCCCTAACAGTTTTGAATTAATAGTCTAAGTTGTTTCTGGGGTAAAGTTTTGCACCATAAAAACCTGCATCGACGTAAAGTATTTTGATCTAGTTCTAGATTGTCTTCAAAATTCCCTGAAAGTCGTACAAACAGTATTAGTTACAATAGTAACGATTGTCGTAGCATTGGTCTTAGTAGAACCAGTTGTAGTAGTAGCAGTATGGACATAACACCTTTGGTTAGTTTAACATCCTCCTCTACATGCCTTGACATTTTCAACTTAATACAATAGACAGTTCTTAGAATATTTCTAATATGCCATTTTGACAACATGCACACAGGAATTAAGTTTTGATTTAGTTCAACATCTCCCTAAACATTCCCTGAAAGCTTAACTATGATACTCTTTGTCTCAGTAGAAATAGTTGTAATAGTAGTAGCAATAGCAAAAGTAGTAGCAGTAGGTAAAGTGTGTCTTTTGAGTTGTTGCCTCTCAACAGGCTTGAAAGTTTTTTTTTTTTTTTTTACTTTAGCTCGTTCCTCTGAAATTGCTATTACATCCTATTTGGTGACCGGAATGCAAAAACGGGTTTTAATTTGACTGAAACTGCTCCTAAATGTTCCCTGAAAATTTCACTTTAATACCATTAGTCTCAATAATAGCAGTAAATAGCAGTAGCAGTAGTAGTAATAGTAGTAGTAGCAGAGTAGTAGCATAGATTTTGCTATTTGCTGGTACACCCTTTTGACAACATAGATGCTCCTAGTGTGCTTTGACTTAATTCAAAACCCCCTAAACATTTCCTGAAAGCTTCAAGTTAATACCCATAATTTTAGTTGTGGCAATAGCTGTTGTACCAGCAGCAGTAGTAGCCTTAATAGCAGAGTGCACCTAAAATCTTTTGTTTTTTCAATATCCCTCTAAACACACGCTAAAAGTTCCTCTTAATGGTGGCCAGTGTCTACCTTCCCGACAATTACCTCCCCCCCCCCGGAAAATTCCTCCCGCGGAAAACATCCCCAGTAAATCTCCCCTCCCCCTGTTGAGGAAAATACTCCTCGTGGAAAATACCTCCCCGGAAAATACCCCTCCCAAAAAATACTCCCCCATGGAAATAAGACTTTCCAAATTTGGGAATTTTATTTGAGTTTTTTTTTTTAATTTCCGTAGTAGGAAGGAATTTTTTTTTCTGAACTAGCAGGCTATTCTAGTTCCATGCACAATTTAAGCATTTGTGATATATTTATCTTCTTTGAACTTTATGTTGATTCCAAATATATAAGACTCATAAAGTTTAATAATACCAGTCAACAGTTACGAGCCTGAGAAAATTTCCCTGATTTTGAAAAAAGGGGGGGGGGGAAACCCCTAAAATTTAAGGAATCTTAAGGATAATCAAAACATCAGATTAAGAGTATCACAGAACTTGACCGTGATGACAGGTGAGAGAAATAAATCGTTATGGCAACCCTGTTTGTAAGCATCCAGAATTCCGCAATTCTTTTGTAAAAAGTTTCACAAATCCGTAGTAAAAAAAAATACTCTTGGTTTAAATTAGATTTTATAAAAGTAAAAATTGGAAAACATTTTGTGAATTTTTACATTGTCTATATAATCATTTAAAATTCGTTCAAGTTGTTATACAAAAACAGAAGTTAATATAGTTTTTGGCATTTCTTTATAGAAACATAATTATAAATTAAACTATCAGATCGACGATTTCTTAATTTCTTAATTGTATTATCTAACAATTTTTGGAAGTTGATTAGACTTGCTGGTGGTTAATTCCGCCCGCAGGAATCAGCTGAAGTACTTATTGAAATAGGTTAGCTTTAACAGGCAAGGTACCTAACTTATTTTCAATGCCTTTCAGTGATGCCTAACGTGGTACAATTGTACAATTTTAGTACATTTCACTTCTACTGGTACAGTTCCACAAAATATCGTACATTTTACAAGATTATGGTACAATTCAGTATTTTTGTACCTATGTTTGTATTCTTTCATCTACATATATTTTATTTCACCCTGATCTGTTCAGCATAGTCAAGATAAGAAACAGACACGCAGTCACCTATTTACCTTTTTTCGTAAACAGACACTCCACTTTCGGCGCCCAAAGGTCCACCAAAACATCTTTCTGTGTATCAAGTCCACTGTATAAAGATAACATAACAGCAAGCTTAAGGCTGATGATTTTCAGCACTTCATTCTCGGTGCGTAGAAACAGCTCCTCCCACTTAATCTTTCATATATATATACATATATATATATATATATATATATATATATATATATATATATATATATATATATATATATATATATATATATATATATATATATATATATATATATATATATATATATATATATATATATATATATATATATATATATATATATATATATATATATATATATATATATATATATATATATATATATATATATATATACATATATATATATATATATATATATATATATATATATATATATATATATATAATATATATATATATATATATATATATATATATATATATATATATATATATATATATATATATATATATATATATATATATATATATATATGTATATATATATATATATATATATATATATATATATATATATATATATATATATAGATATATATATATATATATATATATATATATATATATATATATATATATATATATATATATATATATATATATATATATATATAATATATGTATATATATATATATGTATATATATATATATATATATATATATATATATATATATATATAATATATATATATATATATATATAGATATATATATATATATATATATATATATATATATATATTATATATATATATATATATATATATATATATATATATATATATATATATATATATATATATATATATATATATATATGTGTATATATATATATAATATATATATATATATATATATATATATATATATATATATATATATATATTATATATATATATATATATATATATATATATATATATATATATATATATATATATATATATATATATATATATATATATATATATATATATATATATATATATATATATATATATATATATATATATATATATATATATATATATATATATATATATATATATATATATATATATATATATATATATATATATATATATATATATATATATATATATATATATATATATATATATATATATATATATATATATATATATATCGGCGCGTGCAAACAGGGGCACTCGCAATTGAGTCAAGGTCTAAAGCTATGATATAGATTTGATACATTAATAAACATATATTGTTGTCAGATATTAAATAATCGTCCCATTGTTTATATTTGAGTCTCTTAACTAAAATGGCTGCTGACCACTGTGTTAGGTGGATGCTGTGAACTTGAGTGCCTCTTCTCTTCTGAATGAGATGACATATGGTTTCAGTCTGTATTTGATTTCTCAGATTCTGCAACAGGAAAGGTGTCCTATTTAAGGCAAATTGCAGACTCTTGTATACATTGGGCTGTACCTGTATCAGTGATTAAATTAAAAAAAAAACAAGTTTTTTCAGTTGAAAGTAATGAGCAACATTTAAAACTTAAATCGAACAGAAATTATCATAGACAGCACAATTGCGCTGCCTAAGTAAAGAACGATGTTGGCACAATGTATTATTTTTTTTTCCTTTAGACCAGGGCACTTTGTATCGAAGGAGTTGTCGTAGAATCTTGGAAAAGGGCTCATTCGATTGGAAATTAGAATGGCTAATGCCCTTTTTAATAGTGGAAAGTGATTGGAGGGCAACTAATCCACTTCCCACGCCCACACTCCCATTTGCCCATTATGCTTAAAAACAAAATTTTGCCTTAAGATTAAATCAAAATGAACTGTGTTAATGCTAATTCCCAATAAGGCATCTCAGCAGCAGTATCCCAAGAACGACTGAGGGTATTATGTTCAAACTTTCAGTGGTCTACTTCTGCTCTTAAAATTTTACCAAATCAAAAATAGCATAAGTGTATCCAAGCTATCAAAGAAAGTAAACAGATTTTTTTGTGAATGGTATCAAGTTTTCTATGTCAGGTCAACTAGAAAAGGTATGAAACTAAATTAAACACTACTATTTGTGTCCAGATTTTTAAAAGGGTGTATTTATGTTAAAAATTGCTGAAAATTTTTCTCTGGCATACAAATAGCAGGCCAAACTATAAAGTCTTAAAAAAAAAACTTTTTTGTCATTTGAGCTTCAACCGGATATCCTAGAAGGGAAATAGAAAAAGTAAATACTTTACATCATAATTCTCCTATTACCAGACAGTATATCATGAATATTGTTTTGCGAGCAAAAAAACTAAACAAACTTTATGATGCCACTTCCTACAATTTTCCAGAGCATGAATCAGCAGCGGCAATTCAAAAAACAATGTGTATGGTCAAGAAGTTGTCTAATCTCTAGCATGGAGTTTACTTTTCGGGAAGGGTCACTTTTTCACGAAACCACACTTCTTCGCACCACACAACGCACACTTCACACAACCCGTGCACCATTTGTGGTGTGCACTAGTTGATGTACACAACTTTTGAAAGAAGACATCCCCTCATAAGAAAATTTCTTGTCAAGTTGGGGTCTCTACCTAATCCCCCAAAATTTATTAGGTTGGATCAGCTGATTCAATTGCTTTTCTGTATTTGATATGGTACCTACAACTCAGATACGTCCCCAAATGTGTTATTTTCCCCTTTGCTTGCAATAAGTTGGTAAACCACAAAGGAACTACAAAGGTTGTCACTACAAAGGTTGACAATTGCCACCTTCAAACTACTATTCTAGTGAAAGTGATACTTGTTCTTTTTTTCGCTAGAAATATTTAATCTTACTTTTAGACTTAATTCAGTAAAAGTTTTTATTTATGGGTGATTCAATGACACCAATTATGGTGTCAGACAATATAGCTTTACAAGCTATAAAACTGGTTCTAGGCGGTTACCCCCCTCCCCTCCCCCGTCGATTCTCCACAGAATATACCCCCTGCGGAAAATATGCCCCCGGAAAATATCTCCCCGCGAAAAATACTCCCCCGGAATATATCCCCCCCCCCGTGGAAAATAAGGCTTTCCAAATTTGAGAATTTTACTGGAGTTTTTCTTTTTTATTTTCCGTAGGGAGAAGTAATTTTGGTACTTATGCATTATAAGCCACTTACTCAAGTTTACGCTGCGTAAAAAACTCAAGAACAAACCGGTTTCTTCGTTAGTTTCTTTCCGCTTAGCGTGAGACCAGACAAAGACAAGTGACAGAATAGATGGGAAAATATAAATTTGGGCTATATATTTGTACATAATGTACAGCATAATTTTGGTACTTATGCATTTTACGCCACTCACTCAAGTTTACGCTGTGTAAAACTCAAGAACAAACCGGTTTCTTCGTTAGTTTCTTTCAGCTTAGCGTGAGACAAGACAAAGACAAGCAACAGAATAGATGGGAAATATATAAATTTGGGCTATATATTTGTACGTAACGGCTGGATTTCCCGGTATTATTTAAAAACGATCAGAAATTAAATTTTAAAAAAACAAGTTCTTTCAACTGAAAGTAAAGAGCAAAATCAAAATTTAAAACGAACAGAAATTATAACGTTCTTTCAGCTTAGCGTGAGACAAGACAAAGATAAGTGACAGAATAGATGGGAAATATATAAATTTGGGCTATATATTTGTACATAAGAGGGGGGTAAAGTACTTGGACGGTTTGAAATCAGAAAACAATTCTTAGTCAATAATATGCAGAATAATTGTACCTAACACATTTTGAAGGCAGGTCAGCTATACTTTACCCCCCCCCCCCCCCTAATGTGCAAATATATAGTCCAAATTTGTTTCTGAAGTAGCAAAAAAATTGGTTTGTTCTCGAGTTTTACACATCGTCGTGATCTTGAGTGAGTGGCGTATCAAACAGTTTTGTGGTAACGAACTGTAAGTAAGCGACCCGGCTCAATAGTAACCGAAACTCTAAACACCGGAATTTTGATACCCATAGATACATCAATAGAATCAAATTTTTATGCTGATTTCAAATATATAAGTTTCATTAAGTTTAGTTTTACCCATCAAAAGTTACACGCCTGAGAACATTTGTCTTATTTTTAAAAAAGGGGGTAAACACCCCCAAACAGTCATAGAACTTTAATGAAAATCACACCATCGGATTCAGCGTATCAGAAAACCCTACTGCGGAAGTTTCAAGCTCCTTTCTGCAAAAATGTAGAATTTGTGTTTTTTTTGTCAGAAGAATGATCACGGATGCGTGTTTATTTGTTTGTTTTTTTTTTTTTTTTCAGGGGTGATCGTATCGATCCAGTAGTCCTAGAATATTGTAAGAGGGCTCATTTGAACGGAAATTAAAAGTTCTAGTACCCTTTTTAAGTTACCAAAAAATTGGAGGGCAACTTGGCCCCCTCCCACGCTCATTTTTTTCCCAAAGTCAACCAATCAAAATTTTGAGAAAGCCATTTTGTTCAGCATAGACGAAAATCTAATAAATTCTGAAAAATGTTTGATTGGCAGAAGGATGTATTAGCGAAGTTATAGTGGAGGGCGAGTTGCTAGCGAAAAACCCGTGTGGATGAGTTGAAATAAAAAATTTTTTAACAAGAAATGACTGAAAAGTGTTTTGGGGGAGATGTGTTGATTGCCAGAAGGATGTATTAGCGTAGTTTATAATGGAGGGCGAGTTGCTAGCGAAAACCCCGTGTGGATGAGTTGAAATAAAAAATTTTAACAAGAAATGGCTGAAAAGTGTTTTGGGGAGATGGGTTGATTGGCAGAAGGATGTATTAGCGAAGTTAAAGTGGAGGGCGAGTTGCTAGCGAAAAATCTAAGCTAATAAGGGTTTTTGACCGTAAACTCTAGTTTTTTGTAAGAAAATTATGGAAAATACAATTCGTTGGTTCATAGGTGAAACTTAAGTCCAGGTATGGATCGAAAAATAAACTATTTCTGTAGAATCTGAGCTAATAAGGGTTTTTGACCATAAAACTCTAGTTTTTTGCAAGAAAATTATTGAAAATACAATTCTCTGGTTCAAATGTGAAACTTAAGTCCTTTTTAGGATCGAAAAAATTAACTATTTCTGTAAAATCTGAGCTAATAAGGGTTTTTGACCGTAAACTCTAGTTTTTTGCAAGAAAATTATGGAAAATACAATTCTCTGGTTCAAATGTGAAACTTAAGTCCATTTTTTGGATCGAAAAAATAAACTATTTCCGTAAAATCTGAGCTAATAAGGGTTTTTGACCGTAAACTATAGTTTTTTGCAAGAAAATTATGGAAAATACAATTCTCTGGTTCATAGGTGAAACTTAAATCCATTTTTGGATCGAATAATAAAACTATTTCTGTAAAATCTGAGCTAATAAGGGTTTTGACTGTAAACTCTAGTTTGTTGTAAGAAAATTATGGAAAATACAATTCTCTGGTTCAAATGTGAAACTTAAGTCCTTTTTTGGATTGAAAAATAAAACTATATCCGTAAAATCTGAACTAATAATTCAATATTTTTTTCATAAAAAAAAACTATTGTTTTTAAAACTTCGAAATTTTTCAACTTTATTTATTTTTTTCTTTTTGTACGTATCTTAAAATGTCAAAGTATGCTTATGGTTCTAACAATTGTGCTCTATGATTGGTCAGAGACACGATGTGGCTTTCCCATTGGTATTCTATGACCGCTTATCGTCACTACCTAGTCTACTGCATGTATTAAATCAGTATTTTTTACACAGTGGAACGATAAAACAAATAAGTCATATCTTTTAAAAAAGAAAGTAAAGATGGAACATTTAATAGAGTGTGTTCACATAACAAGGTTATTGTAGCATTGAATGCCGACAAGGAGAAGTATTTAAACTATGAAACAAGTACAAGTGGTAGCACTATTGGAAATGTATGCATGCATTGTCATGACAGTAAGGAATTAAATTTCTTTGGGATACCGAAAAAATTCAACTCTTATGATGGGGGTTATGCGAGATTGAGATCTCCAGAGATGATTGCACTCAAAGAGAATGCTAACATAAAAATAATTGTTGATGATAGAGGACAACTCCTTGCTACTGCTGCAGGTAACACATTACCTACGGACACATCCAATCATCAGCTTTCGGGTATTAGCATTCAACGGAAGGCTAATAAAAGAAAGGCCTACTCTGCTACTAATGTCATAAACCATATCTTGTTTACGTGCCGAAACTGTTACCTGTGTAAAAATAATGTGTTAATAGACAGTGAAATTGCAAGAAAATAAAAATGGCATTGTCAAAAAATATCACTACGGAATATAAAGATGAAACGATGAAGAACAAAGCACCAGCAAACATTACTGGCATTGATCAAACAGTCAATGAATCAAATAATAGCAATTACGTGCGCACGTAACCTCGTCTAAATGAACCTTAAAAAATGAAATAAAGCTATGTCGACTTTGCATGTTGATTTCATGACATTATTTTAGGTTTTTTTTTTATTTACTGACCTTCAGTTGTTGTGATTTTAAAAGTTCCTCTTTTATTTCAACCAATCGTGTTTAACAAAAAAAAACAATGGAATTATTTACTGACCTTCAGTTGTTTTGATTTTAAAAGTTCTGCTTTTGTTTCAACCAATTGTGTTTAACAAAAAAAAAACAAAGGAATCATTTACTGATCTTTAGTTGTTGTGATTTTAAAAGTTCCGCTTTTGTTTCAGCCAATTGTGTTTAACAAAAAAAAACAACGGAATTATTTACTGATCTTCAGTTTGTTGTGATTTTAAAAGTTCTGCTTTTGTTTCAGCCAATCGTGTATCTCCCCAAAAAAAACTTTTCAGACAATCAACTTCAGACTAACCAGAATTTTTTTCTACTCTAAAAATATACGCTAGTCTCTACTATAGAAAGAAAAACCGGTCTAATCCAAATTGAACGTAACAACACATGAAGCCAAAATTAAAAGAAAAACCGGTCTAATCTAAATTCAACGTAACAACACATGAAGCCAAAACGAATTTTTTTATTTACTGACCTTCAGTTGTTGTGATTTTAAAAGTTCCTCTTTTATTTCAACCAATCGTGTTTAAAAAAAAAAAAACAATGGAATTATTTACCGACCTTCAGTTGTTTTGATTTTAAAAGTTCTGCTTTTGTTTCAACCAATTGTGTTTAACAAAAAAAAACAAAGGAATCATTTACTGATCTTTAGTTGTTGTGATTTAAAAGTTCCGCTTTTATTTCAGCCAATTGTGTTTAACAAAAAAAAAAACAACGGAATTATTTACTGATCTTCAGTTGTTGTGATTTTAAGAGTTCTACTTTTGTTTCAGCCAATCGTGTATCTCCCCCAAAAAATACTTTTCAGACAATCAACTTCAGACTAACCAGAATTTTTTTTCTACTCTAAAAATATACGCTAGTCTCTACTATAGAAAGAAAAACCGGTCTAATCTAAATTCAACGTAACAGCACATGAAGCCAAAATTAAAAGAAAAACCGGTCTAATCTAAATTCAACGTAACAACACATGAAGCCAAAACGAATAGAACTTGGATTTTATGACTGTTATCTGATGTGTCCGATAAAAACTTAGAAAATGAATTTATTCTTTCCGGTACTTAGATTGTGTCAACTTTTTCCGATGTATCCGAGAAATGGATGTTGATATTGAATTTAATCACTCTTATACTTAGATTTTGTGAAATTGCTGTATTGTCTGTCTAGGAAGCGACTTCAATCGATAATGAATGTTAATAGAGAGTTTCTTCAATTTTTTTTTATAATTTCCTATAATAAAAATTTCTGTATTGTGTAACCAAGAGATGAATTCAAGAAAGAGTTTGTTACTTAGGTACTTACTTACCTACTTCCTACTTACCTACAATTTATTCATAATGACATAATGACATATCCAACAACGGATGTTGATAAAGAATTTATTCATTCTGATACCTAGATTTTGTCAATGTTACCCCATATGTCTGACAATAGATGTATGCAAATTCCTTTTCTCACATCTCCGATGTTTTAATAGAGATTCTAAACTTTGATATGCTAGCTTACTCTAAAAATAATGACCACATAACAATGTAATGCGTAATATATTTTTAATGAAATAATGCTATGTAGAATATTAATACAAAATTATATTATGACACATAGTCATACACACGTTCACTCTTAAGCATCCAGAAACGATGGTCCCATGATATAGAATAGTTTTTACCATGTCTTATGCATTTATCACGATCAGGCATGTCCTTAGGTATCCAGTGCGCGAAGAACCTGACCTCATCTTCAGGACGATGATAAACCCCTTCAAATTTAGGACACTTAAATTCTTCTAGATTGAAAAGTGGAATCCTAGGGTCACACTTTTGAATTAAGACTTTATCTGTAGGTACATTACCCTTTACATAGAGTGCTTCAACCCCGAAAAAAGCTGCAAATTTCAATGACTTCCTCCTGGACATTTCTCAGTTCCTGACCACTATTATTAAGTGGTGTAATCACTCTATCGTAGAATCCCAGTCTGTTCATATGATGTAATGTAGTACTCCACAAGCTTTTATCATACTCAAACATGTTATAGTGCACCATCCAATGATAACAGTCAATTTCTTCGAGTTCCACTGACAATAATAAAAATGCACATTCAAATATAACACCACAAGATGATTTTCAAACCAATAAATTCTGTGTCATACAGTCCTATCATCTTGGAAGCTATTAATGTAGTTGTTAAGAAGAGAAATACATCAGCAAACTTTTATATCGTCGCTCAAGGTTGAATGGAGTTATGGCTAGGTGGATGACTCCTAAAACCATCTGAATTCATCGTGGGGAGGAGTCATAAAACCCTTAGAAGTCATTGCGGGGAGGAGTCATAGAACTCTCGATATCTATTGCTTGCAAATGAAGTCTGGAAATTACAATTTTTTATAATTTCTGTATTGTGTATCCAAGAGGTGAATTCAAGAATGATATTTTGTCATTTTAAGATACGTACAAAAAATGTATTTTACATAATTTTCTTACAAGAAACTAGAGTTTACGCTCGAAAAAGCCTTATTAGCTCAGATTTTACGGAAATAGTTTTATTTTTCGATCCAAAAATAGACTTAAGTTCCACATTTGAACCAGAGAATTGTGTTTCCATAATTTTCTTACAAAAAACTAGAGTTTACGGTCAAAAACCCTTAATAGCTCAGATTTTACGGAAATAGTGTGTCTGACAATAGATGTACGCAAATTCCTTTTCTTACATCTCCGATGTTTTAATATACATTCTAAACGCTTGATATGCTAGCTTACTCTAAAAAATAATGAACACATAACAATGTAATATTTTTAATGAAATAATGCTATGTAGAATATTAATACAAAAATATATTATGATACATTATTAATATCAATGATTAACTTTGGACATTTTGAATCTGTTCCATAAAATAATTCACCATGTTCTCTCTTGATACTGTAGTTATTGTCTTCTCTTAGTTCGTAATCAGTAGAATAATCATTATTCCATTTTGAATCATACACAATTTTTACTGGTGTCTCATGAACAGCTCAATATGCTTTTCGTCTCTGCTATTATTTGATTCATTGACTGTTTGATCAATGCCAGTAATGTTTGCTGGTGCTTTGTTCTTCATCGTTTCATCTTTATATTCCGTAGTGATATTTTTTTGACAATGCCATTTTTATTTTTCTTGCAATTTCACTGTCTATTAACACATTATTTTTACACAGGTAACAGTTTCGGCACGTAAACAAGATATGGTTTATGATATTAGTAGCAGAGTAGGCCTTTCTTTTATTAGCCTTCCGTTGAATGCTAATACCCGAAAGCTGATGATTGGATGTGTCCGTAGGTAATGTGTTACCTGCAGCAGTAGCAAGGAGTTTTCCTCTATCATCAACAATTATTTTTATGTTAGCATTCTCTTTGAGTGCAATCATCTCTGGAGATCTCAATCTCGCATAACCACCATCATAAGAGTTGAATTTTTTCGGTATCCCAAAGAAATTTAATTCCTTACTGTCATGACAATGCATGCATACATTTCCAATAGTGCTACCACTTGTACCTGTTTCATAGTTTAAATACTTCCCCTTGTCGGCATTCAATGCTACAATAACCTTGTTATGTGAACACACTCTATTAAAATGTTCCATCTTCACTTTCTTTTTTAAAAGATATGACTTATGTGTTTATCGTTCCACTGTGTAAAAAATACTGATTTAATACATGCAGTAGATTAGGTAGTGACGATAAGCGGTCATAGAATACCAGTGGGAAAGCCACATCGTGTCTCTGACCAATCATAGAGCACAATTGTTAGAACCGTAAGCATACTTTGACATTTTAAGATACGTACAAAAAGAAAAAAATAAATAAAGTTGAAAAATTTCGAAGTTTAAAAAAAAATAGTTTGTTTTTATGAAAAAAATATTGAATTATTAGTTCATATTTTGCGGATATAGTTTTATTTTTCAATCCAAAAAAGGACTTAAGTTTCACATTTGAACCAGAGAATTGTATTTTCCATAATTTTCTTACAACAAACTAGAGTTTACAGTCAAAAACCCTTATTAGCTCAGATTTTACAGAAATAGTTTTATTATTCGTTCCAAAAATGGACTTAAGTTTCACCTATGAACCAGAGAATTGTATTTTCCATAATTTTCTTGCAAAAAACTATAGTTTACGGTCGAAAACCCTTATTAGCTCAGATTTTACGGAAATAGTTTATTTTTTCGATCCAAAAATGGACTTAAGTTTCACATTTGAACCAGAGAATTGTATTTTCCATAATTTTCTTGCAAAAAACTAGAGTTTACGGTCAAAAACCCTTATTAGCTCAGATTTTACAGAAATAGTTAATTTTTTCGATCCTAAAAAGGACTTAAGTTTCACATTTGAACCAGAGAATTGTATTTTCAATAACTTTCTTGCAAAAAACTAGAGTTTATGGTCAAAAACCCTTATTAGCTCAGATTCTACAGAAATAGTTTATTTTTCGATCCATACCTGGACTTAAGTTTCACCTATGAACCAACGAATTGCATTTTCCATAATTTTCTTACAAAAAACTAGAGTTTACGGTCAAAAACCCTTATTAGCTTAGATTTTTCGCTAGCAACTCGCCCTCCACTTTAACTTCGCTAATACATCCTTCTGCCAATCAACCCATCTCCCCAAAACACTTTTCAGCCATTTATTGTTAAATTTTTTTATTTCAACTCATCCTCACGGGGTTTTCGCTAGCAACTCGCCCACCACTATAACTACGCTAACACATCCTTCTGGCAATCAACCCATCTCCCCCAAAACACTTTTCAGTCATTTCTTGTTAAAAAAAATTTTATTTCAACTCATCCACACGGGTTTTTCGCTAGCAACTCGCCCTCCACTATAACTTCGCTAATACATCCTTCTGGAAATCAAACACTTTTCAGACATTTCTTGTAAAAAAAAAAAAATTATTTCAACTCATCCACATGGGTTTTTCGCTAGCAACTCGCCCTCCACTATAACTTCGCTAATACATCCTTCTGCCATTCCTCTTAGTTGTAAACACCCACTTTAGAATTGGGTGGTGAACGAAAAGTTACAAGAATACAAATACTCTTTGGTCGGGCCAGTTTCCTCTTAGTTGTAAACACCCGCTTTGAAAAATTGGGGGGAACGAAAAGTGAGAAGAATATAAATACTCTTTGGTCGGGCCAGTTTCCCCCTTAGTTGTAAACACCCGCTTTGAAAAATTGGGGGAACGAAAAGTTACAGGAATATAAATACTCTTTGGTCGGGCCAGTTTCCCTCTTAGTTGTAAACACCCGCTTTGAAAAATTGGGAGAATGAAAAGTGACATTAATATAAATACTCTTTGGCCAGGTCAGTTTCCCCCTTAGTTGTAAACACCCGCTTTGAAAAATTGGGGGAACGAAAAGTGACAAGAATATAAATACTCTTTGGTCGGGCCAGTTTCCCCCTTAGTTGTAAACTCCCACTTTGAAAAATTGGGGGAACGAAAAGTGACAAGAATATAAATACTCTTTGGTCGTGCCAGTTTCCCCTTAGTTGTAAACACCCGCTTTGAAAAATTGGGGGGACGAAAAGTTACAAGAATATAAATACTCTTTGGTCGGGCCAGTTTCCCTCTTAGTTGTAAACATCCGCCTTGAAAAATTGGGGGAACGAAAAGTGACAAGAATATAAATACTCTTTGGCCAGGTCAGTTTCCCCTTAGTTGTAAACACCCGCTTTGAAAAATTGGGGGAACGAAAAGTGACAAGAATATAAATACTCTTTGGTCGGGCCAGTTTCCTCTTAGTTGTAAACACCCACTTTGAAAAATTGAGGGAACGAAAAGTGACAAGAATATAAATACTCTTTAGCCAGGTCAGTTTCCCCCTTAGTTGTAAACACCCACTTTGAAAAATTCGGGGAACGAAAAGTGACAAGAATATAAACACTCTTTGGTCGGGCCAGTTTCCCTCTTAGTTGTAAACATCCACTTTGAAAAATTGGGGGAACGAAAAGTGACAAGAATCCTAGCTTTATTTTAACTGAATACTTGCCCCCACCCCCCTCATACTTTTCAAACGTTACTTGTGTATTATACAGAGCACATCGGAGAGGTAAAGGTAGGTCAAGTCACAATGTCATTCTATCGTTACTTTTCAATTAAGCTATTGAATACCTTTTACCAATGTCTCTTGTAGGCGTCAAATCTAGGGCCTATAAATCTTTTTTGTACCTACAATTTGTTTAGAATGAAGTGGTTTTTATAGCAGATATCAAGATTCTTAGCAGTTCGTAGCCATTACGAGATAGCCAGATACCTAAATTAAGGGCCTATAAATCTTTTTGTATTTACAATTTGTTTAGAATGAAGTGTTTTTTATAGCAGATATCAAGATGCTTAGCAGTTCGTAGCCATTACGAGATAGTCAGATACCTAAATTAAGGGCCTAATAAATCTTTTAGCAGATATCCCCCCGTGCAACTGAACCCCCCATGTAACTGAACCCCTGTATAACCGAAACCCCGTACAACTGAACCTCCGTGCTACTGAATCCTCGTGCAACTCGACCCCATTTAACTAATCCCCGTGTAATTGAATCCGCATGTAACTGAACCCTCGTGCAAGTCAACCCTCGTGCAACTCAACTCCCTCAAGACACTTTTCAGCCATTTCTTGTTAATTTTTTTTATTTCTAAACTATTTAAAATTGACAACACTGTGCAAATCATCACTTGTGTATTATACAGTACACATTCATCCCATCTCCTCCAAAACACTTTTCAGTCATTTCTTGTTAAAAATTATCCAATCACTAATTACCCCTTTTTTTTCTCCACCTTCAAATGTTCCTTTAGTACCTACGCAATTAGACTAAGTCATCACCCAGTTAACACTAAGATGTAAATTGGGTAACCCTTTCGCAATAACAAAAGGCTTAGCTGTGATTACATCTCATTGTCGGTGACAATTCAATCAGATCAGAGTTGTGCAAATGGAATACCTTTTTCGCAAATTGAGTTAGCTTCTGTTTCATAGACAAAATATTTGAATTCCTTTTATTCAAATCACCTATCAAGTTATCAAAAAATATTTGAACTAGAGGTTATAGGCAATACCTGTTTAGAAAAATTTAGAATAGTGTCATAATTTCACTTTATCAACTCTCAATGAACATTTTATAGGGTTTTTGCTTGAGTACATTATACCTTACCAAGTTTTTTTAAAAAACCAACTAATCAAGTTACTGGTTTGACACCAAAAAAAAAAATGGCTGTTACCTCAGAAAAACCCGTCTGCCAAGGCAAGTGCCGTTCGTAGTAATAGGTGACTGACCCGTGGTAAGCCAATGTACCGGTTAGACTACACTGTATATTCATGCCTCAGACGAGAGGTAAGACAAATTACGCAAGCACGACCAGTGGTACTAGATGCCTACCCGTGGTAAGCCAATGTACCGGTTAGACTACACTGTATATTCATGCCTCAGACGAGAGGTAAGACAAATTACGCAAGCACGACCAGTGGTACTAGATGCCTTACTACTATCATATACGTAATATTTTCTGTTCGTTTTAAGTTTTGATGTAGCTCCTTACTTTCATTTGAAAAACAATTTTTTTTCATTTAATTTCTGATCTTTTTCTTTAATAATGATGGGAAATCCGGCGCCCCATTCATAGCAATGACCCTTCCCCCATGAAAACTTCCTTCATGGAAAGATCCTCCCATATAACCCCCGACCCACCCCTCCCCACCTACCAAAACAAATCCCCCCTGAAAACGTCTGTATACTTCCCAATAACCAATACTATATGTTAACATTGGGTAAAGTTCATAACTTTCAGCCCTCCCCCCGGGGACTTCGGGGGATTAAGTCATCTTAAAAGACATAGTTATCATATTTTCGACCATGCTGAACAAAATGGCTATCTCAAATTTTGATCAGGTGACTTTGGGAAAAAAATGAGCGTGGGAGGGGGCCTAGTTGCCCTCCATTTTTTTTGGTCAATTAAAAAGGGCACTAAAACTTTTAATTTTAATTCCAACGAGCCCTCCCACGAAATTCTAGGTTCACTGGGTCGATGCGATCACCCCTGGGAAAAAAAAAACAAACAAAAAAAAAACAAATAAACACGCATCCGTGATCTTTCTTCTGGCAAAAAATGCAAAATTCCACATTTTTGTAGATAGGTGCTTGAAACCTCTACAGTATGGTTCTCTTATACGCTGAATATGATGGTGTGATTTTCATTAAGGTTCTATAACTTTTAGGGGGTCTTTCCCCCTTTTTTTTGAAAATCAGCCAAATTTTCTCAGGCGCGTAACTTTTGATGGGTACGACTAAACTTGATGAAACTTATATATTTGACATCGGCATTAAAATTTGATTCTTTTGATGTATCTACTGGGATCAAAATTCCTTTTTTTTAGAGTTTCGATTACCATTGAGCCGGGTCGCTCCTTACTTACAGTTCGTTACCACGAACTGTTTGATGAATATGACGTCATTCACATGAAAAATGTTATTGTTTCTTTCAAAATTAAGGCTCCAAAGTATAGTCAGGCAAAGGGTGTACCACCTGCCCGTGACCCACCAAAATACTGCCATGCCCCTCCGATGGGGCCTGCGCTCCGCGTTGGGAATCACGGGCCTAAATAGTGGTGAAATAAGAACTTGCTTGGCAACAAAGGAGAAGAAAAATCAAGATATAGAAAAGAACCTTAAAAATGTGGAAGTCTTTAGATGTCAGGTTTTAGAGCAGTTTCAGGCCTTATCTTACTGTAAGGATACTAGGTATTTTAGATATTTTCAACTACCCCAAGGTAATTTCCACTTTAATGCCTGCCACAAATTCCCTATTTTACCGCAGGATTCATAAGTGGCGGATGGCCAATTTAGGTTTAGACTTTAAGATTGTTGGACATGGGTATTTATTTAGCCTAGACTTCGGTACCCCTCGAAGCAAGCTTTCAGCCCCCACTTTGTTCCGACATCCATTTACATGTGGGGTCGGAACCATGGATGTACTCATTATTTAAAAGAGGACTGAGATCCTTTGAAAATAATTATTTTCAGAAGAAATGAAACATTTTTATTACCTCTCCCCCCCTCCTTGGTCTGATGTAAATGAAGCTCCTGCGCCTTAGGTGGGGTGGATATGCCACCCCTCTGAGTGATGCCACAGCGAACTCAATCGTAAAATAATATCCTAGGTTAAAGAAGGAACTAACAACAAAAAGGAACAAACCTTAATGACTAAAAGCCAAGACAGAAATATCGAATCTTTTTGTGTTCTTTTTTTTAGAATAGACGCTAGACAGGCCAGAGAATCAGATACAAAGAAACTAGAACAAGTGAATATGGATGTGGAAACAATCCCACCATCTGGAAATCCCAGTAAGCTTCTATTTCGAGCCATTTACTATTTTCTAGTTTGAAGTTACAACTTTAATCAATGAGAAAGTTTCAATAAGACTGTCGTATGCAGGGGCTAAATTCACAGAGATTAGGGGGCGTATTTTTCAAGTTCTATGGGGGCAATTTTGCACTTTTATTTTGTTCAAAGAAAGTACAAAAAAACACTTTCAATGGACAAACCAAAAACGATATTTTTTCAAAATATAAGAAGGAGGCAAAATAATCTCGGGCGGCAGAGACCCCGTGAATACAACGTGAGTTACAAAAAAGTGATATAATACTTCCGACACAAGTACTGCCAACCCTTTTTGTCATTTTTTTAACATCCTATAAATGACTTAATTCCTTATGGTTTTAGAGGTCTACTAATTTTTCTTTTTTCAAATAACACATATAGCCGTCGTGTCACACTTGTTTATCACAAATTTGTTAGTATACAATTTACTATTTTATCTTCAACATAATACCTTATATACTAAGGATCCTTTCCCCAGACTACACTGCCTTTCTATAACGAACAAATAATTTGTTACTCTTGTAACAAATGACCGTATATTTTTTATTATTTTATTCCAATATTAAATTGCTAAGCACATAAGCTAGCTATTCAACATCAGCCAATTTCATTAAAAAAAAAATCGTATTATTAACACAATAGTTGGAAATTTGCACAAATAGGTGATGAAATATCATCCTCAAAAAAGGTTGGGAATATAAATGATATGTTTTTTGGGGGGAGGGGGAGGGAGGTTCGCCGAAGATTTTCCTTAACCAAAACTTCACAATTTGTTGAGTTTGCTGATCTGTTGGCTTTTCAAACATAACATAGCCCAGTATTCTTTTTTTTTTTTTACTTTTTTGCCAAGTTGGAAACACAGCTTATAGTCTCTCTTAAATGATCTCTCTTTTCCACAAGAATCAAATACTAAAAAATCGAATTGGGATCGACAAAAAAAAAATAACATCCAGAAAGATATAATTGCCTATAATACTACTTTAATGATGCCATTGTGACAAAAATGTATTTAAATGAAGGTGTTCCCGCACATGGTTGCGCAATATCAAGGAAAAACAATCAAAATAAACCACAGTCTGGCATGTTCATGTCAAATTTCAACTTCTGGCGTTTTTGCTGTGCCATTAATTAAATTTTTGTTATAATTAAGATGTCTTTTAAAATTTTGCGTTCTTATATAGACTAACTTATTTCGTAAAACTCCTTAAACTAAAGAGAATCTAATTTCTTAGGTAATTTACCGCCTTCAAAACTTCTACGATTTTTATTTATTTTAAGGGATTGTGCTTTTTTGCTCCTCCCCTTCCAGGGAAATTCGTGTGTTAAATCTGTTGATTTGGAATTGCATTTGATATTCCTGTGCCAATTTTTGTTCCATTATTTCTAGGAAAAGGAAATATTCCACTTGATAAAAAATTAAATGATAGAGATATAAAAAGTAAATGGCAATGTGGCACCGAAATTGACCTCGAATGCACTGATTTTGTTCTCGTCGTTCTTCAGAACTATTACTTTTTTTTTTAATCCGAAGTCACAGAAGGTATTTATGTCCCCCCCCCTCCACAACCAAAGATGTTCATGTGTTGAGACTGATCATTTAAAATTGTGAGATTCTTGTACAGATTTACGCCGAAACAGTTTTATGATAATTTTTTTGTCTCATACTCCGAAAAATTGTGACCTAAAAGGGTTTCTTCATGTCTTGATCCCCTCTCCCCTGAAGAGTCCTTTAATTAACAAATATACAGGGGCGGCGCTAGATCTTTCTGGGCCCTGTGCAATACCAATTTAAGGGACCCTGATGACTGTTGCTATAAATCGTGGAATTAAATCTATGTCATTCATCTAATTTAATTTTATTGTGTATGTGTCTTTGTGGTCTCAAATCTGATTTCAGGGTAAGTTTTAGCCTTGCAGCATGAGGGATTCTTCTTTACAGTGTTTACATACTGCAGAGAGATGGCAAAGTATTGAAGCTGCCTTCTATTTTTGGGTTAGTGCCTCCCTGAGAATTGGGGCCCTAGTGGCACGGGGCCCTGTGTGGCTACATAGGTCACACATGCCCAACGTCGCCACTGCAAATATGAATATGAGTAACAAGTGTAATTATCAGATAAATAAATTATGATAATTATAAGAACCAAATTGAAAAGCATGTTTAACTTGACAAAAATAAAATGATAGGAGATATAAAAATTAACTAATCAAACAGAAAACCAAACTAAATTTCTAATGGGTTGAATATTTTCTGCTCTTTCTTCAAAAACATTATCAACCCTTTCTCTTTTATCTCCCTTTCCCCAATTGACATTACTGCGTCAAACCTGTTCATTTAGAATTACACCCGAAAATCTTATGATAATTTATGCTCAAATATTTTTATAAAAATTTTAATTTGGCTTCTCCTCCGAAAAATTGCGGCATAAAAAGTTACTTTTTTTTATTTTTGATCATCCTTCTCATTCAGTTAACAATTCTAAAATCGGTTAACAAGAAAGACCGATAAATCGGGATCAGGATGACTTTCCCAAGAATTAAATAAAAAAGTGAGTTTTTTCAATTGAAAGTAAGGAGCAACATTAAAAATTAAAGCGAACCAGAAATTATTACGTATATGAAGGGTGTAATCTCCTCCTCTACATCTCACTCTTTACGCTAAGGTTTTTTAGTACTTTTAAAAAAACTTCTTGTTGTTCTAATTAAACGACCCTTGTGCTTCAGGAGTCATTCTTAAAGAATTTGGACAAAACTCAAACTTTAGCGTCAAGAGTGAGGTGTTGAGGAGGAGGCAACCCCTTTCATATACGTAATAATTTCTGTCCGCTTTAAATTTTATTGTTGTTCCTTACTTTCAGTTGAAAAATTTGTCTTTTTTTTTTAAACTTAATGTCTGATCGTTTTTTTCAAATAATTACAGGAAATCTGGCCCCACCTCCACGGAGAAATACCCTCCTCACGGAAATATACTCTAGACAATTCATCTCCGGTGAAAATTTTCTCAGGACTATTACCCTTAACAGCTCCCACCCATAAAATCGAGACGGAAAAAGAGAAAGCAAGACATATAAAAATAATTTTGTGTAAGAATGCTTGCAAATTCCCCCAGTATGTAATTTCCCCTGACTAGTTCCCCCTTGAAACCCCCCCCCATGGAAAGTTTTCCCGTGGAAAAACTCCTAGCAGAAAATTCGCCCCCGTCCACCTTAAAATGTATGCATTCTTCCCAATAACAAATACTATGGGTAAACAATGGACAAATTTTATAACTTAAAGACCTTTCCCCTGGGGTATGGGTCGTATCATATCAAAAGGCATAGCTATTGGGCCTTTCAACTATGATGAACGAAATGGTTATCTCAAAATTTTGATTGGAAGATTTGGGGAAAAGGGGGCGGGGAAGGGGGCCTAGTTGCCCTCCAATCTTTTTGATCACTTACAAAGGGCACCATAACTTTTAATTTCTTTTCGAATGAGCCCTCGCCCGATATTCTAGGACCACTGGGTCGATACGATCACCTCTGAAAAAAAAACACAAATAAACACGCATCCGTGATCTTTCTTTTGGCAAAAAGTACAAAATTCCACATTTTTGCAGATAGGAGCTTGACACCTCTACGGTTTGTTTTTCTGATATGCTAAATCTGATGGTGTGATTTTCATTCAGATTCTATGACTTTTAGAGGGTGATTCCCCCTTTTTTGGAAATTCAGGCAAATTTTCTCAAGCTCGTAGCCATTAATGGGTTAGACTAAACCTTAAGAAACTTATATATTTGAAATCAGCACAATAAGCCAATTCTTTTGATATATCTATTGTTATCAAAATTCCGTTTTTAGAGTTTCGGTTACTATTGAGCCGGGTCACTTTTTACTTACAGTTCGTTACCACGAACTGATTGATCAATATATAGGCTAATAGATAATACTCCACTTAAACCCCCCCCCCCCCCCCCCCCACCCCCCCCCCCCCCCCCCCCCCCCCCACCCCCCACCCCCCCCCCCCCCACCCCCCCCACCCCCCCCCACCCCCCACGCCCCCCCCCCCCCCCCCTCCCCCCCCCCCCACCCCCCCCCCCCCCCCCCCCCCCCCCCCCCCCCCAAAAATGCCCCCCCCCCACCCCCCCCCCCCCCCCCCCCCCCCCCCCCCCCCCACCCCCTCACCCCCCCCCCCCCCCCCCCCCCCACCCCCCCCCCCACCCCCCCCCCCCCCCCCCCCACCCCACCCCCCCCCCCCCCCCCCCCCCCCCCCCCCCCCCCCTCCCCCCCCCCCCCCACACCCCCCCCCACCCACCCCCCCCCCCCCCCCCCCCACCCCCCCCACCCCCCCCACCCCCCCCCCCCCCCCCCCCACCCCTGGTTCTGAAATAAATTTCGAATGCATTGATTATGTTCTGCTCGCTTGTGAAAAATCAAGGAGGCACACTTGTGCCTCTATAAAGCGGCGAGCCACCACAATGTTAAGCGATTTCCGGTCCTAGCGGTCGCAGAGAGACAGCGGAAATCGAATTTTGTAGCCCAAGCTCAAACTAAGAAACTTGCAAAATTTCACCCCCCTCCAGCTTTATCTTCATGGGTAAAAGTGGGCCGGAAGTTTCGACCCTCCGACCACAGCCCCGCTTTAACGTTGTCCGATTGGGTTGAAATTTAGAGGTTAAGCTTTCCTAGGGCCCGGGAGCTTATCCTCGAAATTTCAGCTCAATCCGATCACTCCTTCCCTGTTTTCCAAAAACCAAATATAGCCACTTAAAGTTCAATTTTTTTTTTTTTTTGTTATACACGCCTACAGGCCACAGTTGGCAACTGATCCGGGCGAATGAGGACTCATTCGAAGCAGAATTCGACCTGTTAGGGCCTTTTGATATTTTCAGACCGAAAAAATTATCCCCCGAATTTACATTTACGAAAAACCTCGTTTTCCTATAAGAGCCCATGTTAATTTTTCCCACCACAGCCCCCCTTTAACGTTGTCTGATCGGGCTGAAATTTAGAGGATAAGCTTTCTTGGGACCTGGGAGCTTATCATCGAAATTTCAGCTCAATCTGATCACTCCTTCCCTGTTTTCCAAAAACCAAATATCAAGTTTTGTGGGGATTTGCTTGCGTCAAAAATCAAAAATAGATTCAACATACTAAAAATACAATTACAATTGTATCTCTTTAGTACAGCGGTTGATACTCCTGACTGTCAGGCGGAGAACCCGGTTCGATTCACCGTCAGAGTGAAATTTTTATATACTGAATTTAAAGTTTAAAAAAGAAACTCAGTTTCTTTTTTAAATTATTTGAAAAAAATTACGTTTTCTAAAGAGTTAAAGAGGCTGAGTTACAAGGTCGACCCTTAAAACACCCTGTCGAGAAAGAAAAGAATAATACACAATCATCTAACAGTTAGTCAAGCAATAATAAGTAATAAACTGTACAAAAACGTGCAGAAAATTATTTGAAAAAAACTACGTTTTCTAAAGAGTTAAAGAGGCTGAGTCACAAGTTCGAACCTTAAAACGTACAGGGATTAGAAGGTACAGTTGGGGGGCTGCCGCCCCCCAAACCCCCCGCTTTCACAGCCTTTAAATAAAAAAAAATTTTAAACTGAAAGTAAGGAGCGACATTAAAACTTAAAACGAACAGAAATTATTCCGTATATGAAAGGGGCTGTGCCCTCCTCAACGCCTCGCTCTTTACGCTAAAGTTTGACTTTCTCACAACTCTTTTTTTAAACAATAAAAACTTTAGCGTAAAGAGCGAGGCGTTGAGGAGGGCATAGCCCCTTTCATATACGGAATAATTTCTGTTCGTTTTAAGTTTTAATGTCGCTCCTTACTTTCAGTTTAAAATTTTTTTTTTTTTAAAGGCTGCGAAAGCGGGGGGTTTTGGGGGCGGCAGCCCCCCAACTGTACCTTCTAATCCCTGTACGTTTTAAGGTTCGAATTTGTGACTCAGCCTCTTTAACTCTTTAGAAAACGTAGTTTTTTTCAAATAATATTACAAAAGAATCAAAGATCAAATTTCAGGATTGCTGTTTTTGCCATATTTTTGAATAGCTCACTTGCAATTTTCGGCAATTTATTTTAAACAACCAAAATCGACTACTTTTAAGTTCTAAAACGGAACTTTCCTGCAATATTTAGGGTCTATTTGTTTAACATCACGTTATTCTGGGGGAGGGGGTTAGACTCATAAGCTCACCATTTTTGTGCCCCTGCTATAATTTTTAACCGATTTTAAAATCAGTTGCACATATTTTTATTCTTTTGCACCTACTAAAAGTAATAAAGAGACAAGAGATACTATTTTACAAAGATGGGAAGGGCTTGACATATAATATAGCCTAGCCTGTTTTTTATTCTCTTTCTTAACAACACTTTAATAAGATATTCTACTGTTTGTTGAAAAACAAGGCACTGTGTTGTTGTCTCGTTAAACGACAACCTAGGTTAAAGGATAATAGTCAGTGTCTGTCTTTTTGCCAGAAACTCGAGAATTGCCAAATTTCTCATTATCTCGATCAATGTTTTGCAAAATATCGATGCTTAGAAAAATACAGACAGTTAAATAATTCGAAGTTGCTTGAAAGATATATAACTTAAACTCTGTGTCAATAAAGCCAAATGTTTGCCAAAATTGCATAAAAGATTAACAAATTCCCCATGTGCTGGATCCTCGAGGTCATTTTGAGAAGAAGAAATTCAGATAATCTTTGGCCTCCAGGTCGGTCATCCCCAAGAGACAAACCCAGAATTCCAAGCAGAGATCGCGAAATACCCAAGGTACCAAGACCCGTCTCAGTTGATAGAGTAGGTCGTAGTTCGTCTAGAGAGAGGCCTATTGGGACTTTTGGTGACGCACAAATTTCATGGCCACCAGAATATACTGCGCCAATTGGCGCTACCGTTGTAAACATGGGAGCTCTACACAGTTCGCATGCATACACTCAAGGTATCTTGGAAACCAAAATATCACGCCTAGACACTGGATTGACATGAAGTCTGTCTTATGTTTAATGAGTTCGTGACATGCTTGACACATGATTGAATGAACCCTATGATTTCCATCTGTGTGCATGTTTTGTGCTGCGGATGATATGATTTACCCTTATTTTTACCTCTGTGTGAAACTATCTGGGTTGTTTTTGTGTCAATAAAGCCAAATGTTTGCCAAAATTCCATAAAAGATTAACAAATTCCCCATGTGCAGGATCCTCGAGGTCAATTTTGAGAAGAAGAAATTCAGATAATCTTTGGCCTCCAGGTCGGTCATCCCCAAGAGACAAACCCAGAATTCCAAGCAGAGATCGCGAAATACCCAAGGTACCAAGACCCGTCTCAGTTGATAGAGTAGGTCGTAGTTCGTCTAGAGAGAGGCCTATTGGGACTTTTGGTGACGCACAAATTTCATGGCCACCAGAATATACTGCGCCAATTGGCGCTACTGTTTTAAACATGGGAGCTCTACACTGTTCGCATGCATACACTCAAGGTATCTTGGAAATCAAAATATCACGCCTAGACACTGGATTGACATGAAGTCTGTCTTATGTTTAATGAGTTCGTGACATGCTTGACACATGATTGAATGAACCCTATGATTTCCATCTGTGTGCATGTTTTGTGCTGAGGATGATATGATTTACCCTTATTTTTACCTCTGTGTGAAACTATCTGGGTTGTTTTGTCTTCTTTGTAGATGTTAATTCTTTTTTAAATCAATTTGAAATTACCGATTATTTTAGTAGGTTTTAAAAGTGTTACAGCTTAAAAATTACATCAATTTTTTTGGATGTATAGGTGTTCCTAGAAAGAGCAGGAGGCAGGAGGGATGGCCTACCTCCTTAGGGTATTTAAAAATGTATGTGTAGTTAGCTATATTTAATATTTAGTAAACAATCTATTCCTTAAAAATTAACCCTATTTTAGATGAAATGGTCATTTTGGGGCCTAGGGGGCCGAGTTGCCCTCCAATCTTTTTGATCACTTACAAAGGGCACCATAACTTTTAATTTCTTTTCGAATGAGCCCTCGCCCGATATTCTAGGACCACTGGGTCGATACGATCACCTCTGAAAAAAAAAACACAAATAAACACGCATCCGTGATCTTTCTTTTGGCAAAAAGTACAAAATTCCACATTTTTGCAGATAGGAGTTTGACACCTCTACAGTTTGTTTTTCTGATATGCTAAATCTGATGGTGTGATTTTCATTCAGATTCTATGACTTTTAGAGGGTGATTCCCCCTTTTTGGAAATTCAGGCAAATTTTCTCAAGCTCGTAGCCATTAATGGGTAAGACTAAGCCTTAAGAAACTTATATATTTGAAATCAGCACAATAAGCCAATTCTTTTGATATATCTATTGTTATCAAAATTCCGTTTTTAGAGTTTCGGTTACTATTGAGCCGGGTCACTTTTTACTTACAGTTCGTTACCACGAACTGATTGATCAAATATAGGCTAATAGATTATACTCCACTTAAAGTAAAAATGACCCATATGGTTCTGAAATAAATTTCGAATGCATTAATTATGTTCTGCTCGCTTGTGAAAAATCAAGGAGGCACAGTTGTGCCTCTATAAAGAGGCGACGACCACAATGTTAAGCGATTTCCGGTCCTAGCGGTTGCAGAGAGACAGCGGTAATCGCATTTTGTAGCCCAAGCTCAAACTAAGAAACGTGCAAAATTTCACTCCCCTCCAACTTTATCTCATGGGTAAAAGTGGGCCGGAAGTTTCGACCCTCCGACAACAGCCCCGCTTTAACGTTGTCCGATTGGGTTGAAATTTAGAGGTCAAGCTTTCCTAGGGCCCGGGAGCTTATCCTCGAAATTTCAGCTCAATCCGATCACTCCTTCCCTGTTTTCCAAAAAACCAAATATAGCCACTTAAAGTTCATTTCTCTTTTTTTTGTTATAGACGCCTACAGGCCACAGTTGGCAACTGATCCGGGTGAATGAGGACTCATTCGAAGCAGAATTCGACCTGTTAGGGCCTTTTGATATTTTCAGACCGAAAAAATTATCCCCCGAATTTACATTTACGAAAAACCTCGTTTTCCTATAAGAGACCGCTATTAGCGGGCTCTTATCGTTTTCCTATAAGAGCCCGCGAAAGCGCGGGCTCGTTTTCCTATAAGAGCCCGCTCTATAAAGAGGCGACCCACCACAATGTTAAGCGATTTCCGGTCCTACCGGTCGCAGAGAGACAGCGGTAATCGCATTTTGTAGCCCAAGCTCAAACTAAGAAACGTGCAAAATTTCACCCCCCTCCGGCTTTATCTTCATGGGTAAAAGTGGGCCGGAAGTTTCAACCCTCCGACCACAGCCCCCCTTTAACGTTGTCCGATTGGGCTAAAATTTAGAGGTTAAGCTTTCCTAGGGCCCGGGAGCTTATCCTCGAAATTTCAGCTCAATCCGATCACTCCTTCCCTGTTTTCCAAAAACCAAATATAGCCACTTAAAGTTCAAATTTTTTTTTTTTGTTATACACGCCTACAGGCCACAGTTGGCAACTGATCCGGGTGAATGAGGACTCATTCGAAGCAGAATTCGACCTGTTAGCGCTTTTTGATATTTTCAGACCGAAAAAATTATCCCCCGAATTTACATTTACGAAAAAACCTCGTTTTCCTATAAGAGCCCATGTTAATTTTTCCCACCACAGCCCCCCTTTAACGTTGTCTGATCGGGCTGAAATTTAGAGGATAAGCTTTCCTGGGGCCTGGGAGCTTATCCTCGAAATTTCAGCTCAATCTGATCACTCCTTCCCTGTTTTCCAAAAACCAAATATCAAGTTTTGTGGGGATTTGCTTGCGTCAAAAATCAAAAATAGATTCAACATACTAAAAATACAATTACAATTGTGTCTCTTTAGTACAGCGGTTGATACTCCTGACTGTCAGGCGGAGAACCCGGGTTCGATTCACCGTCAGAGTGAAATTTTTATATACTGAATTTAAAGTTTTAAAAAAGAAACTCAGTTTCTTTTTTAAATTATTTGAAAAAAATTACGTTTTCTAAAGAGTTAGAGAGGCTGAGTTACAAGGTCGACCCTTAAAACACCCTGTCGAGAAAGAAAAGAATAATACACAATCATCTAACAGTTAGTCAAGCAATAATAAGTAACAAACTGTACAAAAACGTGCAGAAATTATTTGAAAAAAACTACGTTTTCTAAAGAGTTAAAGAGGCTGAGTCACAAGTTCGAACCTTAAAACGTACAGGGATAAGAAGGTAGAGTTTGGGGGCTGCCGCCCCCCAAACCCCCCGCTTTCGCAGCCTTTAAATAAAAAAAAAATTTAAACTGAAAGTAAGGAGCGACATTAAAACTTAAAACGAACAGAAATTATTCCGTATATGAAAGGGGCTGTGCCCTCCTCAACGCCTCGCTCTTTACGCTAAAATTTGACTTTCTCACAACTCTTTTTTTTAAACAATAAAAACTTTAGCGTAAAGAGCGAGGCGTTGAGGAGGGCAGAGCCCCTTTCATATACGGAATAATTTCTGTTCGTTTTAAGTTTTAATGTCGCTCCTTACTTTCAGTTTAAATTTTTTTTTTTATTTAAAGGCTGCGAAAGCGGGGGGTTTGGGGGGCGGTAGCCCCCCAACTGTACCTTCTAATCCCTGTACGTTTTAAGGTTCGAACTTGTGACTCAGTCTCTTTAACTCTTTAGAAAACGTAGTTTTTTTTCAAATAATATTACAAAAGAATCAAAGATCAAATTTCAGGATTGCTGTTTTTGCCATATTTTTGAATAGCTCACTTGCAATTTTCGGCAATTTATTTTAAACAACCAAAATCGACTACTTTTAAGTTCTAAAACGGAACTTCCCTGCAATATTTAGGGTCTATTTGTTTAACATCACGTTATTCTGGGGGAGGGGGTTAGACTCATAAGCTCACCATTTTTGTGCCCCTGCTATAATTTTTAACCGATTTTAAAATCAGTTGCACATATTTTTATTCTTTTGCACCTACTAAAAGTAATAAAGAAACAAGAGATACTATTTTACAAAGATGGGAAGGGCTTGACATATAATATAGCCTAGCCTGTTTTTTATTCTCTTGTTTAACAACACTTTAATAAGATATTCTACTGTTTGTTGAAAAACAAGGGACTGTGTTGTCTCGTTAAACGACAACCTAGGTTAAAGGATAATAGTCAGTGTCTGTCTTTTTGCCAGAAACTCGAGAATTGCCAAATTTCTCATTATCTCGATCAATGTTTTGCAAAATATCGATGCTTAGAAAAATACAGACAGTTAAATAATTCGAAGTCGCTTGAAAGATATATAACTTAAACTCTGTGTCAATAAAGCCAAATGTTTGCCAAAATTGCATAAAAGATTAACACAAATTCCCCATGTGCAGGATCCTCGAGGTCAATTTTGAGAAGAAGAAATTCAGATAATCTTTGGCCTCCAGGTCGGTCATCCCAAGAGACAAACCCAGAATTCCAAGCAGAGATCGCGAAATACCCAAGGTACCAAGACCCGTCTCAGTTGATAGAGTAGGTCGTAGTTCGTCTAGAGAGAGGCCTATTGGGACTTTTGGTGACGCACAAATTTCATGGCCACCAGAATATACTGCGCCAATTGGCGCTACTGTTGTAAACATGGGAGCTCTACACTGTTCGCATGCATACACTCAAGGTATCTTGGAAATCAAAATATCACGCCTAGACACTGGATTGACATGAAGTCTGTCTCTTATGTTTAATGAGTTCGTGACATGCTTGACACATGATTGAATGAACCCTATGATTTCCATCTGTGTGCATGTTTTGTGCTGAGGATGATATGATTTACCCTTATTTTTACCTCTGTGTGAAACTATCTGGGTTGTTTTGTCTTCTTTGTAGATGTTAATTCTTTTTAAATCAATTTGAAATTACCGATTATTTTAGTAGGCTTTAAAAGTGTTACAGCTTAAAAATTACATCAATTTTTTTGGATGTATAGGTGATCCTAGAAAGAGCAGGAGGCAGGAGGGATCGCCTACCTCCTTAGGGTATTTAAAAATGTATGTGTAGTTAGCTATATTTAATATTTAGTAAACAATCTATTCCTTAAAAATTAACCCTATTTTAGATGAAATGGTCATTTTGCAAATCCATTTTGTTTTAAAATTTTAGTGCCATTTGTTAATATAGAAATCTTGAATCTAGATCCCAAAGTTTGCCGGATTTGTTTAACAGATTGACCAAAATCGTTTTACATGAATCACTGCTTTAAACCAACGTAAATTTTTATAAATAAAAATGCAGAACTTTTTAAGAACGTTAGCGACGTCATTGGATTAGTATTTGGATCTGTATATGCTCTAAAAAAGCTCTTGAAACTTGGATACATTCTTAAGATCTCCAGAAATATTGTATCCACGGGAGATTGCACCCATTCATTGCTCTTGGAAGTCCACTCAGTCCCCTTAGGAGGGAATAACGGAGACGACAAAGTTATATAAATTATGACTGTAGTCTTCCGGACAAAATTTCTCTATGAGTAACATCTTCCATCATCTTCCGTCTCCATGTTACCTGCAAGAAAAAGAAGGTTCGATTAATTCCAGAAGAAATTAAACTTGGTTTACGTATCTTGTTTATAAGGGTTTAAAATGGAGACAGGTCCATTTTTCTGCCTTGATTTAAACTTCTTCAAAGTATCTTGATGCAATAATCCTATGGCGAAAACAAGGCCGTATCCAGGGGGGTTAGTGAGTTGGAGCCCCCCCCCCCCCTCAAAAGGTTTGTCTGACTCGTAGAAACGTAACAAAAATGAATATCAACAAATGTTGATGCGATTTTAAAAGTTTTTTATACCCCCCCTCCCCCCACAAACAAATCCTTTTTTACCCCTCCCCCTCCCCCGAAAGAAATCCTGGATACGGCCCTGGGCGTAAATAAAGTTAATATATTTTCCACAAAGTAGCTTATATACCGCAAAGCCTGTGTCATTCACCGACGAACTTCACCTTTTCGCCTTAAAGCCATTTTTAAGCGAATAATTTAAACTGTTAAACGTAGAGCTCTGAAGTAACTCGGTTAAATAATTCACTTTGATATAGAGAACCATCTTAAATTTTTTGTTTTGTACATCCGTCTCAAATTAAAACCTTTTATTCAGTCAGAGAAATCTTTTGCTATTGGTTGAACTTAACTTTCTTATAAAAGCTAAAACGAAGTTTGAACGTTTTTCAGATTTAATAAAGTATACAATGTCAGATGAAGAAAGCAGTTTATTAAATTTGTGGACAACTTTGCTAACTTGATTGATGTTTATGGAGCCCTGCATAAACTTCAACTGTAACTTTACTTAATAGGGAGGAAAACAGGGCGATGAAGACCCAACAGTGCAGAAAACTGGTGAATCAAACTTCGAAAAGTTAAAACAATGATAAGCTAACTGACGTACTTCAGCTTCTTTATCTATAAGATAATCTATTTAATATCGAATACTATGAAATTTTGGATAATTTGATCTGCCAATACCAGCACCGTCATTGCTTCGTTTGGCCAAATTTTGTATCGGTTGAGTTTTGCTGGGTAGAATTTCACGGGTTGTGTTTGACCGCACACGTTGGTTCACAGCTCTTGTGATAATTCTTCCATACACATTGACATTTAGGTAGCTTCAAACAAAAAATACTTAGTAATGCTGATTTTCTTGAGCAGTTTCTTTGAGGAAAGATAGCTAGCTATTAAATTCATTATTGCACTGACAAGAATTTTGTCAGGCTAGATATAAGCAGTTTGACGAAAACTTACAGAGCTTAAAGAGCGAATTTAAGCTGGCAGTGGAATGAAAACTCGGCTAATTCCATATTTTTTAAAGACGGATTTTTATTCTACTACCACTCTCCTTACTTTCTTTCCTAATTTCAAGCCTTGCCTTAATCCCAAAAATTGTTTTTTTTTTATTGGTTAATGGTAATACGGATTCGTCCCAGTCAAGGACACCAATTGAGGGACGGGGTTCAATTTTGAAATATCTTTTTGGCTATCTTCACTGAGAAAAATTGAAAAAGGTCGAATAGCTTCCCTATATATCTTTCTTTCAATTTGCATTTTAAAATATGAAAAACGTCCCTGCCCCTCCATCCCTCTACCCTCCAACATTTTCGTGTGTTTAGCCCCTGGGTATAATTTAAAGCTGGCTCTAATTTAAGGCTTTCTGCTGGCCAGCATTATATCTTTGTCACCAGCAGGGTTATAAGGATGGTGGAACACCTTTCGTCCTGTGCTGTCTGGGCTAAAACAATTTCCAAAAATTTAGAAACTTTTTAAAAATATTACAACTCACCTACTTTAAAACTGATCTTTTGCATTGTCTTGCTTTGAAGTTGAAATTCTCACCTCATTAAAAATGTATTTACTTTTCTTTTGAGGAGTAGCATTTGTGGACCAGCAGTGCCAATTCACGAAAATACAGGGGGAGGCAAGGATTTTTCTTTTCGACATTTTCTTGTATTGAAGATGCAAAAAAAAAAACATAGAGCAAACATACCTAAAACAGGGGGTAGCGGTGACTTCGCGGTAATTTTCAAAGTCTAGGGGAGGGGGGGCAATTGCGAGTATGAGCAATAATCAAGACTTTCTGTTAATATTCTCCCAGGCAGCTGAGACATGGTTTTGTAGTATTCTATTTATTTTGTCATTATTGCTTATTGAAATATTTTGACGCCAAGTAAAATTCCTTTGACAAGACGCCGGGAAATGAAATTACTTGAAATACTTCAAATCACTTGAAACACCAGGATTACTTTGTAGTGTGATAAGTTGTGGTCTAGACTATCTGGTGTTTTCGTATATGTATGTTGACTTTCTTTTGTCAAATTTCCCGTATTGACTCGAAAGAGTTGAAAAGCGCCTCTATCTTGGGGTTCTTGGAAAAGCTGGCATTAGTTATAATAAAAAATCCTAGTTTTAATAATTAAAGAATGAAAGAAGCTCACATATAACTTTCTTAGGAATCTTGGAAGCAGTGGATTTTAAAATTCGTTTAAAATTCGGGGTGTATTCGTTTTTTATTTTCTTAAATAGAGTCAAAAGAAGAATGAAAATTTCAAATCAGGTGAATGAAATGGTTATGGGGAAGGAGTGGGGTTAGCTTTGTCGGCCATGTTTTTATGACAGGGACGGCGTAATTATCATGCCGTTTATGGAAGGATTAAAGCTGTTTCATATTTCTTTTTAGGATAAGCTATAATCATTATTTGAAATTAAAGTGAAAATATTGATAAGAAATTATACATCGTAGTCCATTCTGACTTCTTTAAATTTATTTGGACTTTCTTTATCCCCTTTCTACTTTCTTAGTCCCTTCTAGCCAAATCCTAGTTTATGGGGGAGGAGTGTGGTTAGCTATGTCAGTCCTGTTGGTATGACAGGGAAGGCATAATTATCATGCTGTTTATGGAAGGATTAAAGCTGTTTCATATTTCTTTTTAGGATAAGCTATAGTTATTATTTAAAATAAACATGAAAATACTGGTAGGAAACTAAATATCGTAGATCCTTCCAACTTCCTTTAGTTTCTTTGAACTTGCTTTAGCCCCTTTCTACTTTATTAGTCTTTTTTGGCTTTATTTACTCCATTTGAACTTCCTTAAATCTGTTCTAACTTCCTCCTTTGGTCGCTTCTGACTTTCTTAGCCCTTTTTGCAAGGTTTTTTGGTCTCCTGTAGCCAGCTTTAGTCCCATCCGACTTCCTTTAGCCCATTCCAATTTTCAGCTTCTGACTTTATTTTCTTCGTTTGAACTTGCTTTAGTGCATTTTTACTCTTTCAACTTTGTTGCTTCCTTTGATCTTCATTTAGCCCCTTAAGGCTTTCTTATTCCCTTCTGACTTTCTTTGACCCCTTCAACTTCCTTTCCTCCTTTCTGACTCTCCAAGCTTTGTTTGATCTCTTTGTGCTTCCTTTTGTACCTTCCGTCGTCCATAGTATGAACTGACTTGCTATAATTTCTTCCGCGTGTCTTAGTCTCTTCTATCATTATTAGTTCCTTCCTATTTCTTTTAACCCCTTTTGACTTTATTTTCTTCATTCGGACTTGCTTTAGTCCTTTTTAACCTTCTAAGCTTTCTTTGGTCCTTGGAGCTTCGTTTCATGCCTTCCGACATTTGTTATTCCTTCCAAACTCCTTTTGTCCCTTTGACTTCCTTTCTTCCATTTCAATGTTATAGTTTTGACTAAAGTTCTGGATCTGGTCAGCAGAGTTACTCGTCTGGATTCTAAGGGGCCCCCGTACCAAACAGTTTTTTCTGTTAATTTTACTTCTACTGGTCATTACACTCTTTGCCAGGGAATGACGCAATTTCAAAAGTTCAGTCTACTGGTCATTACACCTTTGCCAAGAGGATTTACGCAATTTCAAAGTTCAATGTCTTTTTTTTTAGTGATAAAGCAAAACCGGTGTCTCTTTTTTAGTTGCCAATTATTTTTTGTATATATTCAGGTTTCATATTAGATTCTCCACCAGTTTTGAATAGTTTATATTCGAGATAACACTACAAGCATTTTTTGTAAAAAACATTTACATAGAAAAATGGATAATTCTAAGCAATTTCTGGTGAGTAAAAAAAATATTCTCATTATTATATTAAAAAGAAATTGTCTTGTCATTAAGTTAAGTGTATTAATTGTTACAAAAGCTTCCTTTTTGGAGTTTCGGTTTTTTCCTTACTTATAGCTCGTTATCATGTACTGCTGGAAAATGTATTTCAATGATATTTTAGATCTTAGTAGGCTAATGATGCTTTTAGTCTTTAGAAGAAGAAGAATCAAAACAATTTAGAATCTATGCTGCTTACGGGGATTGACTGAGTCATGTTAATTAACTTTTCCACTTCTTAAATTTCTATTTATGTCTACATTTGATTGAAATCTGATAGTTTAAAGAGAAAAAAGGCTGTTATACCAAAGAGTTTAATAATTTCTGACTAAATTGACTTTGAGTTTCACAAAATGTTCATAACCGCATGATTAGTAACAATTTTATGCTTGAGTATACAAAGAGGAGGCTCGCTGAAGGAAGTGTCAGTGACCGGATAATCTTGAATAAGAAAAACAAATCTGTTCTTATTCTAAAAAATCTAAATTTGTAACAATGAGTATTTTATTTTGTTAATAAAGGAAAATATAAATATTCATTTAATTGAAAAAAAAATGTTTTACACTACTTTAGACGCCTAACATAAACTGAATTATTTTCCAAACCCAAAATGCATTTTCGCTACATGCTAAATTTTTGTCTTTTTTTTTTAAAGGAAGAAGATACGTGCAATAAGCCCCCTTCTGAAAAGAAAGCAAGATTGAGCGAAGGTATATTAATGCAAGCTGCAAGAGCATCAGTTATCAAATTCGCTGCTAGAACTACACAAGACCTGGACCAGTCAATGCCTGCGAATCTTTTAATGACAGGGTCCTCTGACCCCCGTGTTAGCTCCATGCCAGCTGGAAGGAACTTGAAAAGGGAATGGACTGCTTCATATGCCTCACCTCAGCCTACTGAAGATTGTGAACTTGACACCCTTCAAGTTTTGCCAAGCAGTTCAGATATAGAAGCCCAGTCAGAATTTGTAAGTATATACATAATTTTTTCTATCCCTATTTTCAAAAATAAGACAAAATTTTCTCAGGCGCATAGCTTTTGATGAGTAAAAACTTAAAATTTGTTTCTAAGCTATTTAATTTTCTTTCATTAACCAAATTAGCAATATATATATAAAGGAGTGCTTATCACCCATTTCTATAAAAAAAACTTACCTTGTAACTTCTAACCAAGATACATTCTAATGCAATAATTCCTTTTAAACAAAACAAAAACGATTTGCTATTTCACGGTTGGCAAGCCACTCTTAAAACTGATATTATTGCGCTAAAACCATTTGCGCCTTATCAGATCGTCCCATCGCTTTTTAATCTGCTTTGAATTGTAAGCGGGTTTCCTGTGACAGGAAGAAGGTTTTTAGTAATCTCCAATTATGGGTTTCACATACGAAGAAAATATTATTTTGAACCAACTCAGGCAATTATTTTCGTTTTGAAAAGGTTCAAGAAAAGAATTTGAGACTGTTCTATTTGAACAGTGTTGTGAAGTCCGATATCCCCCAACTCGGAAAGGGTATCGATCGTCCTACCTCGAAAGGAAGCTCCCGGTTCCCGAGGGTTCTCCCCGAGAGGGGTTTGGGGGGGGGGGGGGGGGGAGGGGGGGGGGCTCTAAAAAGGACCATCCAACATTTTAATCGCAATTAATTGTTGATATGGACGGAGAAAAAAAGTTCTTCTCTCTTACAAGTATTTATTTAGCCCAGGTCAAACAAATCCGTTGGCAAAAGAAACAGGAAAATACGGATTATTGAGAAAGTAACAGCACCACCAACCGCCGACATATGGGATTCGTGTCCATTAACTGAAGCCGAGGAGCAATTGCTCGTACAGCATACTGCGTCAGTTGAACAATGGTCAAATTTCATTGACAGTTATAATGAAGAGGCTCAAACAATCGAATTGGACTCATATTTTGCATTTTTATTTAAAAAAAAAAAAAAAATTTTGGAATAAAACCATTAATTTTTTCTATGAATAAGACTACATTTTCCCGACTAAAAAAAAATATATATATTTTTTAACATGTTCAGTTGACATTATGAAAGACATAAGGCAATGTAACTTTTTTTTATTCTTCTTTTAATTGTTCAGGTGGTGGGACAATGACTATGAGAAATTGACAAAGTTTATTAACTATAAAATAATGATTATTTTACATAAGAAATAAAACTTTTTTTTCTACAGATTAAAAATATAGCACCCCCAGTGGCACCATTGAGTGATGAAGCAGGTATATTTACAGTACCAATTCTGTCACCACCAGCAGAGTTCAGGGATGAACCTACACTGGTTCTAGATAATTTGAAGTGGCATGAGGGATTCCTTAACGATTTTTTTGGGGAAATGGCCAGCCTGGAGGACTTAACTTGTGATATTGACATGCTTGAGGACCCAGAGTGGGCAGATAGTTTCATGCGTGAATATTTAGATGATGCTACAAGTAAATTTGAACCGGGTCCTCATAACGAAATTCCATCAGAGGACAATACAGGCTGGCTCGACCAATTGTCCGCAAACACCTTGGAATATGTACTATGGAACCTCATGTCACATCCCCCCAATGTGATTGAACAGACTGGGAGTGGTGTTATTGACAATTCCCTGTCACCCTCCTCCACCATTCCACTTAATAGTAGTAGTAGTAGTAATACAACAGTAGCTCATTTTTCCGGGGGCATTTTTAATCAGAACTTTACAATTAGTGAATTGAGTCCTGACCAAACAGGGACAGGACATGAAAATAGTGCTACGTCCCCGGAATTGCCTGATTTTTATCTGTTAGAATCTGCTCTAGGCCATTTGCAAACATACAGGGTAGATTTTAGCCTTCCCGAGGAAAACGCTGGCATTATTTTAACTGACCCCGTGAAAAATCTCCATAGCTATATCGACAGAATTCGAGCGCAAATTGAGATTCAGATCCAGAAATGGGGAGGTCGAGGGGGAATTAAAGCATCAGTGAACCAAAAAGTTTACTTACAAAAGGGGACATCTGGGGACATTTTTTATTTTCATTTTTCGACAGGCAACCAGACTTTCTACCCAGGTCTAAACGAATTTGAAGACAATTTTTTCAACTGGGTAAATAAACTAATTTCAACTTTGGATACATTTAGCGAGAGGGGGGAGTGGGTCCACCATTTTATAAATTGAACGCATGGATTTGAATCTCAGTAGATTTAAAAAAAAACTTATTTTAAGGGGTGGGAGGGGTAAAAGAATAAAATGCCATCCAGATTTGTCGGCTACCAAGGGAGTTCAGAGTTTGTATTTTGACACTGGACTTCAATGCTTTAAATATGTGTTTTTAGCAGCAGCCCATAAGACATTAAAAGATGAATCATCAATGAAAAATCTTGACAAACTTGCACGTAACGGTGGAAAAAATTTCCCTAAAGTAAATTTTGATTGTTTAGAGGGAAAATATCCGGTGTCCTTTAAAGAAATAAGCATATTCGAGAAAAAAAGCAAATGAAAATCTTGGGGTGGGGGTGGTTGTTCTCCAGTACGACACAGAATTTGTAGATGGGGGGAAAAAACCAAATAAAAAAGGGGTTTTGTACTCAGTGAGGACACCGATGGTGGAAAATGTTAAAAATTGGGTATGGGTTATTTACCAACCCCCCAAAGATGTAAATTCTTATGGTCATTTTTTCCCCGTTACGGCGATAAGTCGGCTCCTATCTCAAGGCAAAAAATACGGGGAACGTTTCTATTGCCCCATGTGCCTTTCCTCATTTAAAATTGAAAGAACGTTTTCAGATCACATGAACCATTGCAAACTTCATGGAAATCAGAGAATAGAAATGCCGGCAGAAGGCAAAGACACTTTACAATTTAAAAATTTTCAAAATTCTCTTCTGCAATCTGATAAAGTGTCTTTAGATTGTGAAACAAGACTGGTTGAGGTATCGGACCCATCAAGGCCAAATATAGTCAAGGAACACAAACTAGTTGCGTGTTCCTATGCGCACGCCCGTCGCGACGCCAACAATAAAATGAAATTGGAAGAGTTTTTTTTTACTATGGACGAGGAGGGCAGTATGGAAAAGCTATTGGTTTCTTTAATAAAAACGGCAAACAGAGCAATTTCACGATTACGTCATACAAATTATCCAATGACATTGTTGGATAAAGAGCAATTGGCGTTGGAAAAGGGAACAATTTGCTGGGTGTGTAGGGATGCCCTTGCCCCAAAAGACGCGGTGCAGGACCACAATCACCTTATTGACCCCAATTCAACGGGAAAAAGTAACTTTCGGGGGTGGGCTCACAATTCGTGTAATTTAAAAATTAAACAACAACTTTTTCTACCGGTTCTTATACATAACTCTAACTACGATCTGAAGTTTGTGCTACCTGCATTGGCACATCTTCAAAGAAATGGAACAGTGGATGATGATGCATGGGTGATAGACAGCTTTACGTACAAAATCATACCTAAATCCGCGGAAAAGTTGCTTGTTTTGGAATTTATGTGGAAATTTGTTGAAGCCGGCGTTGAGTACACGAATAAAATTCGCTTTTTAGATTCCTACAGTTTTTTTCCCCAAATCATTGAGCGAATTAATTCAAGTGCAGAAAAACGATGACGGCTGCAATGCTTTCCCCTTCTCAAGCAACAATTTCCAAATGATTTATATGATTTGTTAACGGTCAAGGGCATCTATCCTTATGACCATTATTGTTCCATGTCGAGATTCGCCGAGGAGACTATTCCTTGTATTGAATCGTTTTACGACAGTCTTCACGATCGTAGTTGCACCCCCGAGGAATACAGTTTTGCTAAAAAAGTTTGGGCAGAGGGAGGGTGTAAAAATGGGTTTGACTACTGCAAGCTGTATTTGTCGAGTGACGTGTTAACTTTGTTAGACATTATGTGTAAAAATACGGATAAAATCTATGAGGAGTTTAATCTTGATTTGGGGTATTATTTTTCTTCGCCTCATCTAGTGATGGACCTCATCCTGAAAATTAGTGGGGGAAAAAATTGGGCTAATTACTGACATTGATCAGCATCTGTTCATCGAGAGGTCAATGAGGAGGGGTTTTGTTTTTCACGGAGACCGTATCTTGGAAACCGATCCAACAGGAGAGAAGACGGGGACAAAATCAAATGCAGTTTTCCTCGATATGAATTTTCTCTACCCCTCGGCCATGTCCCATTATGCACTACCTTGCGGTGACTATAAATGGCTCAATGACCCTCAAGCTCCCCATTTCCCCAACATTAACAGTGTTGAGGAGAATGGACCGGTTGGATGGTTTTTTGAAATTGATGGAGAGATACCAGTCGAGCTTCACGATTCAGTAAAGGATTTTGTTTTCCCATGTATCAATAGACCTGTGACTAAGGACTCTTTGAGTCCTCGCAATAGGCGTTTAGTCGAGGTGGACGGATTGTATTGGACACCTTCAAAACAAAAACTTATTGCTGACCTTCTGCCGAAAAAAAACATAGTTGTACACCATGTAGCGTTAAAATGGATGTGTAGCAATGGTTTCAACGTCACAAAGGTTCACCGAGCACTCGAGTTTAGTCTAAAACCCTATCTAAAAACGTTTGTTGACACTTTTGTCAGCAAACGTTCCGCAGCACAGACGAAAGCTGAAAAAGAAATTTATAAACTCATTTTAAATTCGGCTTTCGGCAAAATGTGTGAGAGTGTTCGTAATAGGAATCGTTGTGACGTTGTGACCGATCCAGAACAATGTGCTCGAATTATTGCCGATCCCAATTACACTTCCTTTACAATCATTGGCCCGGACATGGTACTTTTGAATAGGAAAAAAAGACGCATTGTCCTGAATAAAAATATTGCTGCAGGCAGTGCTATCTTGGAGATCTCAAAAAAGCTCATGTTGGAATTCTACTACAATGTGGCTAGGGTACAGTGGCCGGAAAAGGGGCAAGTAGAGGTCTGCTACGGTGACACGGATTCTCTACTGCTCAAAGTAAAAACATCAAATCTAATTGATGATTTGGCGCACGGTGAAATTATCAGTTCACGGATGGACTACACCAATTGGTGTGGTGGTCTTTACCCTGAGCTAGTAAAACGTCGGGCGCCCAATCAGCTTTTATTTTTTAAATCTGAAACGGGTAGCGACTTGATTTCCCGTGGTATGTTTGTAGGTCCGAAGGTGTACTTTATACAGACATACGACGAGGAAATCAAGAAACGTTGCAAAGGAGTACCCACGCGCTATGTGGACAAGAATTTCGACATGAACATTTATAGGAATTGTATTGTTCAAAATGCAATTCCACGAGCCAAATTGTTGGCAATTCGTTCATTGAACTACAGGAACTATACTGTAAATGTAGAGAAAATAGCCATGAGTACCATTTCCGACAAGGTCTATGTTTGTCAAGATGGTGTGACCACCCTCCCCCTTGGACACTATTTAACTTCAGACCGGACCGAATGTATTGCCCACAGGGAAAGTCTCGGCTTAAATAAAGTCCTGTAACTAATTTCCTAAAAACCTTTGGGGGGGGCCTCGCGGCCTTTGGGGGGGGGGGGGGCCCGCGGCCCGGGGGGGGGGCGGCCGCCGCCAGCGCGCGGGGGCGCACCGTCACCGAAGTTATCTTTTTTTTTTGGACTTAGAGCAGATTTTTTTTTTCAAGTGCCATCTCTCTCTAATTTAATGTTTTTTTTTTCTCTATAAATAAACAAAAAAAAGTGTTTTTTCTCTCTGTGAGCATCCCATGTAAATGATGTTGTATTTTTTTATTATAAATAAATTTTAAAAAGTGTATTTTTTCAAGTGCTCTCTCCAATTTAATGTTGTATTTTTTTCTCTATAAATAAACAAAAAAAAAGTATTTTTTCTCTGTGTCTGTACCTATGTAAATGTTGTTGTATTTTTTATTATGAATAAATTTAAAAAAGTGTATTTTTTTCAATGTATTGATACTTTTTTTATGTGCATATAATAAAATAAAAAATATGATTCTTTATTCGTCTTTGTCTTTGTCTTCTTCTTCTTGAAGAACAGAGTAGTAGTAGGGAAAAAATTATTTAATCATTAGACAATTGGGGTCTACAGTTAGTTGTCTTGTCCAGGTGATCATTAGACTGGGGTTACAGTTAAAGGAACTGTTGAAATGAACATGTATCAATTTAAAAAACACTGTTCAGATCGTTTCTGTGTGGGCCCTCAATGTCGGGCAAAACAACACTCTTAACTAAAATATTAAAAATTGTGATAAAATGTTTGCAGAAAAGCTGAAAAAAATCTACTATTGCTATAGTATTTGGCAGGAGTCATACAATAAAAAAAAAAGCAATTGCTGCCGCCACCATGGGATCAATGCAGATACAGTTCATACAGGGACTTGATGTTTTCAACATTATTGAATCAAACTCTTGGCTGATCATTGACGATCTAGCTGAATCTATTGAACAATGGTCCTAGCAAATGCTGCAATTGTTCACTGTTCGCTCTCATCATGAACAGATTTCCGTTACTCTGGTTCTACACAATCTCTTTCATCAGAGCAAATGTATGCGAACACTTGCTTTGAACTGTACCTACTATATCATCTACAGAGTTGTTCGTGATTCTAGCTCGCTAATAACCCTCAATAAACAAATCTATCCAGGTGCCCCTAAATTTCTGCTCTCAGCATACAATCAGGAAACTAATAAACCCCACGGTTATATCCTGCTGGATCTTAATCAAAATACACCCGAGGATCTGCGTGTAGTCACAGATATTTTCGACAATGAAATTACAGTATATCTCCCGTTGAACACTAAAAAGACCTATTAGTCGCTATCATGACACTGAAGATACTACATGAAAATAGGCACTTGTTTTCAGTTCTAAGCACTTCAAAACCTCCGCTTAGAAAAGCAATACTCAAACACGGTATTGACAATGATTTCATTAATCTAATATCTGAACTTTGTTTAAATTTGACCGAGGGTAATGTTCAACTGCCAGAAGTAGTTAAGCAACAGGCAAAGCAACATCGTTCCATTGTACGTACATTGGCCTCTAAAAAGAAAGGAAAGAATTTTAAAAGGAAACGACTTCTTCAGGCGGGCGGTAGCTTTTTCACACTTTTACTGCCAATAATTGCAGGACTTGTAAACAGTTTTCTCTAGTGAGAATGACAAAACCCTATAAATTGACTCCAATAGAACTCGCTCTCTCACCCGTCGAACACTTTGAGGACAATCTGAGTAAATTCCTCGACAATGAAACTATTGATGATGATAAAAAACTAATTTTACTTCAAGATGCACTTCGTCGAGTGGACAAACACTATCGATCAAAGCCCACTGCTGATCCCAAAAAAGAATCATCTTCTCAAGAGTCTGCTGCTGCTGCTGGAACACAATTAAAGAAGGAGGAATTGGATTCAATTGTATTGAAAATTGGAAATCTAATGCCCCACTCATATCGTGAACAAAGTAAACGACTCCTAATCTATCTCTTGGAAAGTGATCAAATTCAAGTTGAGAGCAATGGGGAAAGGATTATAATTCAGGGCAAGAGCTATAATCTACTTGATTTAATGTATGACATGGTTACAAATCGTAAAGGACTATTATCATTTGACACTCGTCTATACAACTTTCTAAATACATTAAACTTCCCCAAAAGTCTTATTGGCAATAGACAAATTCTAAAAAAATTAAATGAACGTGCATCATCATCAACATTAAAAGATGAACTTGAAGAAGAAGAAGATTTTAAATCAATTTTGGAAAATACTAGCACACCACTGATAGCTAGACAAAAGCGAAGACGTATCAAGTCAACGTCCCCACCACCACCACCAGCCAGTATACAAAAGGGTAGCAGACGTTACACAACGTGTTTACGTTCAAAATGGCTGAAGTTCTGAAAGGTGTTTATGAAAATATTGGCGAGGTGGGGAGTTTAAGTTCCCCCACAACTCTTTCCAAAGTCACGGATGTTCGCCCTAAAAGTGTACAAGACTATCTACAAAATGAGCCAAGTTACACTCTGCATAGAAATCATAGACTTCGTGCCAATCAATATCGAAAAACTAAAGCCTTTTACCCATTGGATATAATGCAAGCAGATCTCTTGACTCTAGATGAGCTTCAAAGACGTCACAATATACCGTACAAGTACATTCTACTTGCAATCAGTGTTTTTAGTCGCTATGCATATGCAATTCCATTGCGATCAAAGAGGGGTGTTGAAGTTGCTCAGGCCATTGAAAGTATTCTCGAAAAGGATTCATATAAAAAAAATTCAAACGGATCGCGGTAGTGAATTTGTTAATCCTCATGTTGCAAAAGTACTAGAGAAATATAGTACACTGCTCTATCATACGCACAGTCCTATAAAGGCTGCATTGGCCGAACGATTGATAAGAACTATTCGACTTTTAATTTCAAGATATTGTACATTGAAAAATACGCCGGCTTTTATTCATGATCTAGATAAAATCATGTTGATTTATAATCAATGACTTCATCGATCATTGTCCAACTCTACACCAACGGAAGTTCATCATTCGGATCATAATACAATTGACACCTTTCTTAAACAATATTCCAATGAATCAAAAGTCAAGAAGAAGAAGAAAAATAAATTCAATGTTGGTGATACGGTTCGAATTAATAGAACAACTAATGTTTTTGAAAAGGGGAATTACTTGTGGTCCACTGAACTTTTTAAAGTGGCAAAAATCCTAGACACTAAACCCATAACTTATCGCCTGCGTGATACCAAAGATGAAGAGATTCTCGGCGGCTTTTATGACTATGAATTGCAAAAAGTTAAAAATGCTAGTGAAATCTATCAAATTGAAAAGATATTAAAGACACGTACTCGCAGGGGTAAGAAACAGTTACTTGTTCGCTGGCTAGGATACAACTCTGATTTTGATTCTTGGATTGGTGTTGAAGATATTGACAATGCCCAATGATTTCTATGTAACTTTCATGTCCAACCGTTTCCGATCCTCTCTACAATGACTTGAATACGACAAGTGATTTTTGGACAAAACTCTCCCCCGCCGTCAAATTTGACGGCGCATATGAAGTGGCTCTTGTCGACTGTATTCTCAAAAATACCTATGACATCCTGAGAAAGGATCGTAAATATGAAATAAAAATACGACCGTTTGAATTCGGTGATGAAGGTGCAATGGCAACTTTTGACTCTAATCAGTACCCTATTGCTAACATCCCCTACAGGGAATACAATAACATGCATGAACTGTGTCGAGTTATCAACAAAAAAATTGCAAGTCGAAAAAAAAAAGGCGGTTTCACTTTCAATTACTCGACGGAACAAAGGAGAATTTATATTACCAATCCATTTGAGAATGAAAGAATTTTCCTCAATGAGAATTTACGTGAGGTTCTTGGTTTTAAAAACCGTATTATTAAGACAGAAAATTTCAGTGGTAGTGACCATGTTATCTATGCAGACTATGCACCCAGCTTCTCCACGGACACTTGTATATTTCTCTACGCTTCATTTGTGGAAACATCTCGGGTTGGTAATTCAAATGTTCCCCTCCTACGAGTTCTTGAACGAAAAACCAATCAAGAACATGTTCACCACTACAATATAAGGCATCTTCAGTATATTCCCGTAAACACTTCCTATTTGGAACTCTGTCAGTTAACACTAAGAACTGAATTAGGTGATCCAATAGCAATTTCAAAAGGCTTAGCAGTGATTACATGTCATTTTCGACCCATTGTCAACGACAACGACGGTACAATAACCTAAAAAATGAACAATAGAAGAATTCCATTTGTCTGTCCCGATATTGACTGTTATGTTGGTGCTTTGAGTCCACGTCAAATAGGCAATGGATTTGACTATTACAAGGGGCGTACTACAATGTCTGGCTATGGTCTTGGTAGCTGGTTTGCTAGGCTATTTCGTTCTGCACTACCCCTTGCCAGAAAATATCTTGTACCTGCTGCATCAAATTTTGCTGCCTCCACACTACAGGACTGGGGGTCGGGCAAGAATTTCAAGGAGAGTGTTAAGGAAAATATTAGATCTTCAGCAAGAGCCGTTGGTGAACAATTAAAATCTCGACAAAATGGGGAGGGATTGAAAAGGATGCGTTCGCGTCATTCACTCATCAGTCTCCACCCAGGCAGGAAGCAAAGGACATCAACAAGGACTTTGAGAAATAAAACAACGAAGGTCAATAAGCAGCAGCAGAAGAAGAAGAAAAAGAAAAAGATTGTTAGATCAAAGAAGGATTTTTCTCTTAATGCACCGGGAGTAAAAACGATGTATTTGAAATACCAAAATAAAGTTCCTTCTTTAATTCGGACTCTTATAATTAAGCTAAATCTAGTCGCAAAAATGAAAAGTCCTTAATCAGCAAGAAAAGAAACTGCAGTCTTTGGATTTCGCTAAGACAGTGAGCAATAAGAAAAGTGCTACGCACTATATTTTTAAGGAAGTTTAAACGATAAAACCGTGTGAACGCCTAAATCATCAAAAATATTTAAGACGTATTATTGGACGAGGGTTCGCGTCCTTGGGCCACGTAAGCCAATGGCAGGCAGTCCCTATAGCGCAGGACGAAAGAACTGCGTTTGGGAGTGGGGTAAATGTGCCTTTTTAATTTGAATCTCTATCCAGATTTGAAGCGATTAGTACCTTAGAACTAGAGAGATTCAGACGAATTTATTGTATTTTGGTCACCGTTGTTGTCATAGAAGTGACCCGTTGCTGTACAACTAAGTATGTAAGTTCAATAAATCTATTGTCTTTTTATATGTGTTTGTTTCTCTTGTATGTCTGAGTCTAGTCCGATAGTGGGTAATTAGTTCGCAGGTCTCCAAGGTAAACGCTCCCAAAGGAATCTGATCTCCAGATAGCCCGAGAAGAAGAGGCCACGCTTTTTCATTCCTACAAGCATCAAAAGTTGTCATCTCCAAAGCTTAGAAAGAGTTTCTAACCCCTGCTAGCCTTTAAGAATTCGTATCTCTTAAGCAAGATCTAATTGCGCCGTGGAAACAAAGCTTTGAGACGTCAAAACTTATAGTTCAATAATTCTTAATTCCTCGTAACTTTTAACGGATTAAATTAAATGAAATAATTCAAAGATATTCAATATCAGCATTAAAATACAATTCGATTAATATGTATATTAGAGGAATTACGGCATCCGGTTCAAATGTAAGAATGCCTTTTTAATTTGAATCTCTATCCAGATTTGAAGCGATTAGTACCTTAGAACTAGAGAGATTCAGACGAATTTATTGTATTTTTGTCACTGTTGTTGTCATAGAAGTGACCCGTTGCTGTACAACTAAGTATGTAAGTTCAATAAATCTATTGTCTTTTTTATATGTTTGTTTCTCTTGTATGTCTGAGTCTAGTCCGATAGTGGGTAATTAGTTCGCAGGTCTCCAAGGTAAACGTTTTTGGATCTGAATGCTTTGAAAGAGAAACAGAGAGTTTACTTTCTTATAGCTGCGAGGCGAAAAAAAAAAAAAAGAAAAAAAAGAGAAAAGCTTTTTAATTTCATTATATTATATCTATGACGTATGCTGTCCTACAGCTCTGTGTTAAACATTACTTCCAAAGAGAAACAAAGGCATTAATGTCTTTAGCTCCTTGGCGAAAAATTTAATTCCACTAGTTTATATCTATGACATATACAATAACAGAGAGATCACTGTTCTATAGTTCTGTGACAAAAATGTCCTTTAATTTCGTTGGTTTATCTATGACATATATTGTGCTCTAATTTTTGTGAAATATTTTCGCAAGTCAGTCACGTTATGTCTTACCTATACTGACTCAGGTCCCCTCAGATTTTCTATGAAAAATCGACCCATGTCCTAACCAAGATGGATATTATCAAAAAAAAAAAGAAATTATCAGTACAGAAGCGTCTAATTATATGAAATATTTTATCTTAGTGCAGATTATAATTATTTTAGGCCTACCAGTGTAATTATGCGCCGCAAGTTTGCTTATTCATGTGTTTCTTACTCGAGAAATATAATGTTTCTTACTCGAGTAATATATGTACCAATAGCCAACTATTGGTAACTATAACCAAACAACCTATGGTACGTTTATGTGTAGAATTTCACGGCGGATGTGAAATTATATCTCAATAATAATATGTAAAATTTTAAAACCATTTAATCAGTTAAGATATATGGATTGGAACCCTGTGTATGTCCAATGGCGACTAAGTAAAACCCACAAGGAATTCCCTATTAATGTGAAGGTGTTTCTCGCTTAACGGATTCTAATAAGACTTTAATATAATATTTATTTATTTAGTGCTGAAGGATTTGCTTAAACAATAGCCTTCTAAAAAGATATTGATGTCAGTTCTTCATTACGCTTATATTCTTTGCCAAGCATCAACTGGAATCTACGCGGGCAAGCTTGGAAATCCTGCATCTAATGACCTTATTCGAAAGGCGAATACGAGGCACCAATGTTGACTTGCAATTACGGAAAAATCCTGAGACTAAGACCTCGGCATTTCAGCCGTTAAACCCGGAGCCCCATGAGAACGTCTAAGCCAAGAAATAGGGAAGACATCAGAAAACTAGTGGGTATAGAGGTCTCCACTAGTCCTTGTTATGTCTTGTTCCCTCATTGTAGTATCGTTTGCGTAAAACCGTGCGGTTATGACGCTGCACATGCGTTTCTTAAACAGCACGGACTTGCGTGAACAATGAAGGCATGAAATAAGTCGTAAAATTAGACCAAAAACTTAATAATGTAGGGTAAATAACGTTTATTTAATAAGTATTGAAGAAGTATATAAGCCCTTTATCGATGTCTCCGTTCTCAAAACAAATTTGAAAACATCTCTGTTTTAAATTTTTAAATTTTCATTGTGAGTACTAATATTAGTGTATTTATTTAATTCTGTCTCATAGCTAAGAACTTATAACCCAATTAATGCGTGAATTATTGTATATGTATTTACTTCAAAGAACATGTGATTCTGCCTCGCTATTTTTATTACAGGAAAGTAAATGGACACTTTGGTCATTGAGTATTACAATAATATGCGACAGTACAGATACGACCCAGTAACATCTAGTTTCATCATATCTCAACCAACGAAGAGTACTCACCATGACTCCAGGCAACTTCATCCCAGCTTCGTCTACGAAAACAACAGTTGCCTTCGATCGTCGTTTCTTCGACTATGAACCATATTATGTATCAGGTAACACTATATTTGAACCTCAGTATAAAGTGCTTTAACGTACTATATAATCACATAAATGCTGAGAACCCCATTGATCAGAACAAGATAAACAATATTTAACGATATTCGAAGTTAAATGATATGTAAAGACATTTGAAGATATTTGAAGCTGAAATTAAAGACAATTTGAAGTTTAATTCTGAGAACTCCATCGATCAGCACACGATAAAAGATATTTGAAGTTAAATGACTCTTAAAGACATTTGAAGATATTTAAAGACCAAATTAAAGACAATTTGAAGTTTAATTCTGAGAACTCTATCGATCAGCACACGATAAACGATATTTGAAGTTAAATGACACTTAAAGACATTTGAAGATATTTGAAGCAGAAATTAAAGACAATTTGAACTTCAACTCTGAGAACACCATCGAGCAGTACAAGATAAACGATATTTAACGATATTTGAATTTAGATGATAGTTGAAGAGGTTCGAAGTTGAATTTAAAGACAATATATTAAGAGAGTCACTATAGTATGACGACAACCCGTTTCAAAAGGCACAAATGAACAATTTTACGCGAGAATACATTCTCTATGTGCCTCTAAAATCCTAAAAAATGATATGCTGAGAAGAAAAATACCAACACCTGCAGTGGGAAGAATCATTCCCCAGTTGACTATTAGAACGATATTTAACGGTCATTTCACAGTTGACTATTAGGGAAAACTTACCTTGTGAAGACAACTAGACTCAAACTGTTCCATGAAGAAACCATAACGTAAGTGCTTCGAAATTTTTGCCAGGACAAAAGGAGTGAAGGACAGTAATTTACAACAGAAGGGTGTAGTACACTAAGGACACGAAAGGTGATGAATAGATGTGAAGCTACATGTGTTACTTCCTAATAACGTTGACAATTCAAAAATCCCAATAGTGAAAGGGTTTTAATGTCATCAGTGAATATGATGAACCAAATATTGTATGTTATAAATCATTCATGTATGTACCACAAGTAGAATTAGGTGTAGTATTATCATGTCATTCATTTAATGTAGCGTAGATAGAATGTAGCATGCCATATAGACAGCAAAATCAAAAAAAAAAAAATCTTTAGTATAGTAGCTAGCCTAGAACCATGAATAATCTTAGTCCGGTAGATGAATTTTAGATAGGGATGTAGAATAAAATAAGAAAAGTAATAGAGAAATTTTTAGCACTCCTGATTAAGTCATAACATATATATAAAATAATTATGTAAAAAAAAAAAAAAAAAAATAGTTAATAAATGGCGAACATTTAAAAAAGCCCAAAGGCGAGCAGTTACTAATGACGGGACGTCATTAATTGATGGGAAGGGTAATATGCACCGGGAGTAAAACACGATGTATTTGAAATACCAAAATAAAGTTCCTTCTTTAATTCGGACTCTTATAATTAAGCTAAATCTAGTCGCAAAAATGAAAAGTCCTTAATCAGCAAAAAGAGAAATTGCATTTCTAGCTTCAGTCAGACAACGGCGCTAGTCGTTCGAATTTCGCTAAGATAATTGTAGCAAAAAAAATGCAATGCATAAAATTTCCAAGGAAGTTTAAAAGGCAAAAAACTGTGTGAACTCCTGAATCATCTGAAAAATCTTTAAGAGATTATTGGACGAGGATTCGCGTCCTTGGGGCACGTGAGCCAATGGCAGGCAGTCCCTAGGGCGCAGGACGAAAGAACTGCGTTTGGGAGTGGGGTAAATGTGCCTTTTTAATTTGAATCTCTATCCAGATTTGAAGCGATTAGTACCTTAGAACTAGAGAGATTCAGACGAATTTATTGTATTTTGGTCACCGTTGTTGTCATAGAAGTGACCCGTTGCTGTACAACTAAGTATGTAAGTTCAATAAATCTATTGTCTTTTTATATGTGTTTGTTTCTCTTGTATGTCTGAGTCTAGTCCGATAGTGGGTAATTAGTTCGCAGGTCTCCAAGGTAAACGCTCCCAAAGGAATCTGATCTCCAGATAGCCCGAGAAGAAGAGGCCACGCTTTTTCATTCCTACAAGCATCAAAAGTTGTCATCTCCAAAGCTTAGAAAGAGTTTCTAACCCCTGCTAGCCTATAAGAATTCGTATCTCTTAAGCAAGATCTAATTGCGTCGTGGAAACAAAGCTTTGAGACGTCAAAACTTATAGTTCAATAATTCTTAATTCCTCGTAACTTTTAACGGATTAAATTAAATGAAATAATTCGAAGATATTCTATATCAGCATTAAAATACAATTCGATTAATATGTATATTAGAGGAATTACGGCATCCGGTTCAAATGTAAGAAATAAGAAATAGGGAAATAAACCTATGCCATTCATATCTGATTTATTGAGAAAGCCGGGTTTTGTTTTTGATTAATAAGAATACGTTTGATTCAAAGATTAATTTTTCTATCACAAACCATAACAAATATTATCTTCAATAATTTTTCCATCGCTACATTAAGATGACTTATCTCCCCCACAAGGAATCATATCCATCAATCAGTTCCTCGTTGAATCTATTCAATGCTGAAAATGTTGATGTCAGTGTCAAGTATGGCTACTATGAACAATTTCACCCTCAACAACCCCTCTCGGAAAATACACACTTTCAAATATTTTCCAATGAAGACTATTTCATCGATTTGTCATCAACATTTATTGATTTAAATGTTGTGGTGAAGAAAAAGTCAGATAATACAACTCCAAATGCCGGCGATGGTCTCTCCTATGAAAACTGTATTCTACACAACCTATTCAAACAAATTAATGTATTTATTAATGGGACATTGGTGAGCACTAGCAATAATTTATCCAACTATGCAAGCTACATACAATTTATGATGATGACGCCAAAGGCGTACAAGGAGATGAGAGGACAATCATTGGGCTATGAATATCGAACAGGTGTTGATACTGACGGTGAGTTGACTACAGCAGTGACCCAGGAGTATCATCTACTTGGAAAATTAAATCATGAGATATTCAATATATCCCAATGGCTACCCCCAATGTCAAGATTGACATAAAGTTGCAGATGGCCCCATCGAATTTCATTTTGAGAAAAACACTTCCTGCAGCAGCCGATGCAAATGTTATTATCACATCGGCAATTCTCCACGTTCGAAAACAACAAGTTATGAGCTCTGTTGCATTGGCAGTGGAAAAGCTAAGAGCCAATGGTAACAACATTAAACTTCTTGTCCCCCATACAATCACCAATCAACGTCACATTGCCACCGGTTCTCGTAGCTATAGTGATTCATCATTTATCAATGGAGAAATCCCATCAAAATTGGCTTTGGCCTTTGTGAAGAGTGGCAGTGCCGTTGGATCCTGGACTGAATCCCCCCATGATTTTAATTTTTTTGGTCTATCTAGTCTTGTGTGCAAAGTGAATGGTATTCCACTGTACACTCTATCATTTGACAAAAAATCCTATAGAACTCTGTACGAGTTGACCATGCAATCCCTAGATCATGACTCTCAACTATTTGAAAATGGAATAACCGATTCAATGTTTTCAAAAAATCATGGGGTTATTGTTTTGGACTTGTCAGGCACACAGGATATGAGCATAGTGCGAACTGGGAATGTACGTTTAGAGTTTACATTTGCCGATGCTCTGACTGAGAGTATCACGCTAATATCACTGAGTCAATTTGAAACCTATTGGGAAATCACACCCGACGGCAGTGTTCTACTAGACCTTGCACCATGAACACAAATCAAATAATCAATGTATTTAGTATGGATCCATACATGTCCCAGTACAAGTCCTATTGCATACCCTCGGACTTCATTGAAAAAATTCCAAGTGTTAACAATACCCTAATCATTGTTAATAGCAGTCCATCGACTTTGAAGACTGGTCATTGGCTATGCATCTTTCAAACAGCGAAGAATATTGAATTTTTTGATCCTCTTGGCCTATCGTATAAATTCTACGTTCCATACATCAGCAACTTTATTGAAAGCAGTGGGAAAACCATTATTCAAAATCAACGAAGAGTACAGGATTTAACGACTAAGACATGTGGCTTTCATGCACTACTCTTTCTCATGTTCAGATGTCGTGGCTACACCTACAAGCAGTTTCTCAACATCTACGTTGACTTACCTCAATTGAACGACTTTCTAGTGGAGAATATACTTACAAGTGTATTTAATATTGATTTTAGTGCCCTAAGAATAAAATGTTCTAAAGATGTATGTGAAATTGTTTATTAATAAAAAAAAATTATATACATGATAAAACGATTTTTTCTACTCTTTAGATTTCATCCACTACCAGGTGTTTGTCGACAACAACTAGTGCAGGTAGATTATCTGAATTCACCGTGTACTGATCCTGATGTAGTGCAATGTCAGGGTCACATTTTCTACAGTAGAGTGTGACTTCACTCTTGTCATATCTCTTTGTATAGTCAATGATACTATTCGCATTCATTCTATAGAATTCACATGTTTCAATTTGCGTATTTGAAGCAATTTCACAAACAGTGTCCTCAAGTGTCGAATCACATTCCGTCACAGCCAAATAAAAATCAGTGGGCTTATAATCATAACACCCATTGTCTTCACAACAATGACGTAGAAACCATATTCTCTTGTTGTTCCAACAGTTGAATCGTTGACCTGGTTCCTCCTCCCAGAACAATCTAAAACCACGACGATACCAATCTCGTAGCAATAAACTAAAATCACGGTTAGGATTCTTTTCCAATCATACCGGGATATGTACTCTCCCACTGCTTACATTTATCATAATGACAATTGGAGCATAGGTGGCCTCTAGGATGAGAGTCACACACCTCTTCAAGACAGGAATTACAACCTTTAATTTGTACAGCATATTCTCTATGCAATTTACACGGGTTGCATAATCTACACTTTTCATCATACTCCTCAATCATTGTGCAATTCTCACATGATGACCAGCTGCCCTGTGTGTACATACATAACGGACATGTATGGAACATTTTGTCATGTGTTAACGCTCTCACTGCCACAATGAAACTGAGCTAGCAACATCAAAAAATTGTCTGAGATAGAGAGAGAGAGGAGTAAATCATCCTTGAGCACCATCTTTCTTATGAAAAAAAAGTCCTAAATTTCTAAAAACTAATGTTTAAAAGCATATCCACAATATCATTTTGCTGTGTCGTGATCAATATATCAATAAATTGTGTAAATGCATTTGGACCACGATGTAGAAGCTTCATACAATAGTCTAATGATGGAGAATCAGTTTTCATTATATCGACAAGCATTCCCCGAGAAAATATCTTCCTTTGAATAGACAACTCTAGAAAATCATCATCTAGAATCAAACGTTTTTCCATAAGAACTAGATTCCTCATGATTCGATCTTTCTCGAATCTATCCATTTTTTAGAGTCCTAACTCTCTCACAACCAACCTCAGACTAAACAGAATCTCATTTTTGTACTCTAAAAAATATACGCTAGTCTACTATAGAAAAAAAAATATCATTGATTTAGAAACAGTTTTATTGAACATAATTACAATAATAATATTCACTGATGCATTTTGTTCTCATCAATATATTTCGATAGGGCATCTAATGCTGACCGAAGTTTATTTATATGGAGAATATTTACTTTTCCAGCAAAACACAGCTGCTCCTCCTGCTTAAATTTGCTTAATGATATCACGTATCTAGCATACATAGTGTCCCATTCAAGACATAGTCTACAGCCAGCAGTTATTTCCACAGCCACATTAGGTACTCGTATATCGTTGCTGCTGCTGCTGTCGGTTCCATCATTAATCTCCAATAATGTAAATGGACCACTCATTTTTTTTCTCCACTAATATCCTCTCAAATAAAAAACTATTCTCTTTGAATTCAATTCTCTTACTAATATGAATTGTAAAGAAAACTATTCCTTTTATTCAAATCCTAATCACCAATCAAGTTATACTCGTTCCTCTTGACAAAGAGTGTAATGACCTGTAGAATTAACTTTTGAAATTGCGTCATTCCCTGGCAAAGAGTGTAATGACCAGTAGAAGTAAAATTAACAGAAAAAAAAACTGTTTGGTACGGGGGCCCCTTAGAATCCAGACGAGCAACTCTACTCTGGTCCACCCTCCTCTAGTCCCTTCTGACTTTTTTAGCACCCTCTGACTTTATTCACTCCGTTCGGACTTTCTTAAGCCTTTTGATCCTCTCAACTTTGTTCGGTCCTTTTGATCTTTTTTCAGTCCCTTCATTACTAGACCATTCCAAATTCCTTTAGTCCCTTTGACTTCCTTTTGTGGCTTCCGACATTCAAATATGAAATACCTAAAATTTTGTGTTTTAACCACCAAGGCCCCCCCCCATGATTTTTATGGCACCTATAATTTCACAATTACACGATATGATCCCTCCTCCCGCTTATGATTACAATTCAATAAAGATAAAACGAAAAGAAGAATTTCAGACTAAATGAAAAATGGGATAAGGAGATTTTTCGGGGCAAGGGAATATAATTCTAGGTGGATAAATATAAAAGGAAATTAAAATATATATTTTTTCTGCCTAAAAAAGCGCAGTTTTCTAAGCTTTTGTCCATTGACATCCAGTGCCTGGGACTAATTATTGCGTCGGGTTAAAAGAAAGCTCCAAAGTCTCAGGAGTAAAGTTTAAAATAAAAATAGAGTTAAAAATCAAACAGGTGACGGAATTTTTATCAAAATAAATTTAGATTCCTAGTCAAAGACTTGTTTTTGCTGAGAAATTTGCTGAAAAAAGGTGGACCGAAACAAAAATTTATTTAGTATTATGATTTCTCAAACAATTTAATCAGACCTTGTTGCTAAGAAATCAACAGAAATGATTTAAGATAATTTTTGTTTTCCGGCGTCTTGTCAAAGGAATTAGATATGGCGTCAAGATATTTCACTAAGCAAAAATTACAGAGTATATAGAATACTACAAAACCTTATTAAAGCAGCCTGAAGAATTTTAATAGAATGCAAGGCCGTATCCAGGGCGGGGGTTTTCTGTGGGGAGAGAAGTTTTCGGGAGTGAACTTTCCAGGGAAACTTTACTTTGGGGGGATTTAACAGAATTCCCATACGAAATTCTTTTTATTTGTCTTACTCTCTTTTTGTCGACTCAATTGTACATGGGGAGATGTTTTGGGGAAATCGTCGTGAGAAATTTTCTGCGGAAGCAACTTCCCACTGGAGGGGGGGATTCCAGTAAAAAATTCCATAGAAGGGGGATTTCCGGAGTGACTCGAAACATGATTAGAAATTAAAGTATTTATCAAATGAAAGCAGAGTTTTTCAGGTGGGATTTTCCACAAGAAATTTTATGGAGGGGGGGATTTCAGCGGGGATGAAATTATCTGGAGGAAATTTTACGGGGAGGGGGGGAGAGATTATTTTACATGGGAGGAAACTTCTACAGTCGAGTATCCAGTGAGGAGAGTGAATTTTTCATGGAGAGGGAGCCAGATTTACATTAATCATTTGAAAAACGATCAAAAATCTAAATAAAAAAATAAGTTTTTTTTCAACTGAAAGTAAGGAGCTACATTAAAACTCAAAACCAACAGAAATTATTCTGCATATGAGGAAGTTGCCCTCCTCCGCAATACCTTGTTCTTTAAGATATCGAGGAGGGGGCTATCCCTTCATGTACGGAATAATTTTTGTTCGTTTTGAGTTTTAATATTATCCTTACTTTCAGTTGAAAAAAAATTATTTGATTGAACTAAAGGAATAAACAACAAATTAACAAAACAAAACAAAAAATCACCCAAGTTGTTTGGTTTTACGAAGCGAAATAAACAAGCATATCAAAGTTTTAGATACATGGGAAAAAACCTGGAAGAGAAAAATAAACACAAAAGATTGAAAGAAGAGAATAGATTGGGTAGTGCCACGGCAAAAAAAGTAGAGGGTATAGAAATTTAAAAAAAAATAAGTTAATAAATTCGTATTTTTTTTTTAAATTGGTGATTTTTCTTTTCTGAATCATAGCTCCGGTAGCGGCTGAGATTTTCTGGCAACGATTGGGCATGGATTATCTTTGTAGCTTGCCTGTTTAAATACCTAGAATTTCCTGCCTAATTCAATTTGGAAAGCAGTAGCATCAATTCACGCAAATGTAGGGGGGGGGCAAAGATTTTTTTCGATTGTTTAATGAAAATAAAACAAAATTAGATACAAAAAAGGTACAAAAAAGTCAGCCCAATTGATGCCCCTGTAGAAAAACTGTTTTTAATCTAACGTTTTGGGTATATTTCGTATAATTTATGTTTTCTATGAAATGTCTATCACATCCTAAGGATTGGAGCAATTTTCGCTGCAAGACAAATAAAAAAGGTTTCTTTTCCCTTCAAATAACTGGAAGTGTTTCCTTTCTCTTTTTGTTTTGGCCAATCCTGCAAATTTCATAAATAACTTTCAGGCGTTTCATTAATTAAAAGGAAAGAATTATTGCACAGTAAAATTAAACTTCCTTATTTCTTGTATATTTTCATAAGTAAAAATACCTGACTTGTGATAACATTAAGTTTTGAAAAAACTAAACAAGACTTTTAAAAAAAGTGCTACCAAACCTGATCTCCAGTTTTTCGTGAGATGTTGACGGTTTTGACAATCGGATGACGGAACAACTGGGGATGGTGATTGGTTTAAAGGAGCTTCATCTCGAAGTGGATGTGACATGAGCTGAGGAGGCACGGGGCTTTCATTAGCCGAACCACGGTCGTTTGAATAATCGATATTATTACCATCCTAAAATTAATGAATTAAATTTTCTCTATAAACTAGTCATTCCAACATTCGGAGCCTTAAATGTAAACTGACATGGTTGCCATGTGTGAAACTTTGGTGCTTTTTGACTTTTGATGACGCCGCTTGGTGCTTTTATCTGTAGATGACAGCAATATGTGAAAAAGTAACACCTTTCTTACAAATTACACTTTTTGGGCCAAAAACTGAACTTTTTTTGGTCCAACTTGTTAAAGTTACCAGTGCTTAACTTTCTGGGTTAATCAAGTTTGTACGTAGTAATCTGTATACAGGGCAATGGAATCATAAGACAATAAGCCCTATTGGTTGTTTAGTAGTATTTAGCAGTAGAAGTAGTACGTCAGTCGGGTATCAAAAGGACGTATCTCCATTATTGTAAATCCTAGAAGAAGAGCAAAAAAACACGCAACTTTTTTATTTCCCCTCCGATAAACATAAAGAAAACAGATTGATATGTATTGCTTTACATATCGATCTATTTTTTTTCACGGGCATCAGTGGGGAGATAAAAAAAAAGTTGTTAAGTTTTTTTGCTCTTCTGAAAATTCACGATTATGGAGATACGTCCGTTTGATACCCGACTGACGGTAGTAAAGCATAAAAAATGCACACGACTTCTATTTATATACAGTTTCTGACCACAAAGTAAAATATCAAAACTTGATAAAATAAAAATAAAACTACTATTCTAAGTTACTACAAACTTTTCCATCGACAGTTCCTAATACGATTTTTCTCCCCAATAATTCTTAATAAGCTTTGACTTCCTAATAATTCATTATAATAATCCATGTGCATGCAAAGACACACGTATAGCCCATAGTTGGCAATACCACAGTAGGCAACAGGTTAATGAGCTACTAGTGACCTCACAGAAAATGTTTTAGTTAGGATTTCTAACGAGTCATTAAGAAAGACTTCGACTTTATCGAAGCATCTTTCACTACTTATAGTTTTTCATAACGTAGATACCAAAAACGCCTTCAGTGCTCTTCTGTAATTATTTGTTTTCTACCATTTCTCGTGTTTATTCCACTTTATGATTATTTTTCACTGGTTCCTTCATGCTTTGTCGTCTTTGTTATTTGTTGTGCCGTATGTTCTGCCAGCCTTCTATAGATCAAAGAGAATTCAAAGTAAAACAAAAGAAGACACTTCACGCCATTGGGCGAGATGACTATTAGCACAGCTGATTTTCCGACTTCCTTGAATTTATTGGCATTATACAGCGGCAAGTTTATCTCCATTTGATTAGATTTGCAGCAATTTTGAAAAGCAGATTTCCAAATACTTCATTTCATTTTCTTTTTCAGGGAACAAAATTTAGTGACGATAGTCGTCCAATGCGTGAAATATCGATTGTCTTGTAATAGTAAAGTTCCAAAAATAAAATTTCGTCGTTAAGAACACAGTGCCTGAGGAAATAGAAAATATTGTTTCTATACTAGAAAACGCACAAAAAGGGTTAATTTTGTCATCTTCTCAACATTTTTTTGTCATATAAGTGCATACAGACGTCGTAATTTGATAAAAATGGAATCGAATGGTCTATCCTATCCTTTGTAGTAGCTCGTACCTCTGATTGTTCTCAAAATGCATAGAGGTTTCTTAACCCTCTATATTGTGCGATATTTTCTTTATTTGCTTGTAACAATAATTGAAAATTTGAGTCTTGTTCAGAATTATTTTTTGTGCGCCTAAAAAAACAAATCAGAAAAATGAAAGATTCAGTTTGCTCTTTTTTCATACATATAAAAACTGAATGTCCTAATAGATACAAATTAGATAACCCATGTAAGCTAGCAGAATATTTATGATGAGTCTTATTTGATAGGAATGTTGTCGGGTACTTGTTAATGAAACGAAACACACTCAAGAATTACGCTTAGGTAGATCTCAGAAAACCGGTTTCATAGCCACAGGGGCGAATCTCCAGCATTTTTATTGGGGGGGGGGGCAAGATGGTTCCATATCTGGATAGTCAAAGGGCATGGGATGTATAATATTTTTTTATCCACATTATTAGGGGGGGGCAACTGCCCCCCCCCTGCCACCCCCAAACGATGCCCCTGCATAGCCACAAAGACAAGTGATGGGTGATAGAATGCATTGGATTTGTATAATTTGGGCTATATGTTTGCAAATTAGGGGGGAGGGGTGGGGGTTAGGCTAGGTTATTTTAGACTAGGGGCACTGTCCAAATACTTTAACCCCACCCCACCTCCTAATGTGCAAATATATAGCCCAAATTATATTATTATGTAAACTAAAGGTTATATTTCATTAGGATTAACCTAACTTCACTTCTTGAGTGTTTCGTTTCATTAACAAGTACCCTTCTGTCCTATTAGATAGATAGTTTTTTTTTTAGTTAGATTAATAATATATATATATACTTCTTGGCTCCTTATATGTTTGTTTTATAGCTTAATTACATTTCAATTATACGGAAAATTATCTCATACGAGTTGTTATATTCATATTCATAATTATTGTATTCACAATATTTTGTGTTTCTCCTCATCATAATTTCTCTCTTCACCCATTATATAGATATTGCGTTGGGGATTTGGTTATTTTACTGGGTATTGGCCCTATTGTTTTTTCAGAATTCTTCCTCAGCTATAAAAATTGCTTAATTCTTTCTTATATTCTATAAGAACAATGTCATTATATTGTCTTTTTGAAAAATCTTAACAACTGGCTTCTATTGTCACCTGAAACAGAACTCCTAAGCTTCTAAACTTTCTACAGTATGTTTTTCTTCTTCTTTTTTTTTTACAATTGTGCCTTCGGCCGCCTTCTGGCAAAGGCTAGCACATTCATCTTCTAGTGTTCGAGAAAATTTTTCACTTACGGAACGGAAGAAATAGATGAAGATGTTTAAGTTCGTCAACCAAATTTTCTGAATTCTGTTTTTTTTTCACCGTTGCCGCTATGTTTTCTGCTGGACGTAGGTACTAGGTTTTCCAACTCAAGAATGTGCATGCTCAGCTTTAGTTGGGGAAAACTGATTAAATCTCTTTTTAACCCTGTAGATGCTAAGTTTTATTTCCAAAACCAAAGCAGGTAGAAAAATTCTGACTTCCATAAAGCAGGTTCCAAAATCTGACTTCCAAGAATTAGACTGGCCATGTCAAGATGAAGGAAGGTCCATCCTTAATCAAAATCAAATCTTGAAGCCAAGTTTTAGCATAATAACTGCCTTACTAACAACGATACAGTTGCATAACAAAAGTTGATTGTCCCAGAAAAGGCAAAACTCCCACCCAATAATAAAATATAATTTTCAAAGTACAAATCAACAGGTTTAGAAATTTTGAAGCAAATGCATACCAAGTATGGTAAGGCTAACAATTGCATTTTAAATGAGAAACAACAGCCCAGAAGCAGTTTTACCACATGGGCACAGTTGCGCCATTTGAATGCGATAAAATTCATCACATCAACGCATTCTTTAAAGCATTATTTTTTGGAGTTTTGCGCCTTAGGCGTAAATTTGGAAAAATAAAAGAAGTTTTTGGAACATGTTAACATTTATGACACATCTATTTTATACCAAGAACGGACGACACTGCTCAGAAACAATGTTCGACCTTTAGTTTTTGAAAATATATATATATATATTTTTTTTTTTTTTTACAGTAAATATAAAGATTAATAAGAATATTTACCGCATCAAAATTTCAACATTGAGGTCACAACACCCACGGTTGTAATTAAGTGCTTATGCACGAAAGGACGTTCAGCTTTTTATATCAATAGATTCTAATCAAATGCACATACAAATGATGCATAGATCAACAGCTAACAAGACTAATAGGTCAACTGATAAAACAAATAGCTACGCTTAATCTAGTTTCGATGGTTGCAATTACTTATAAGGTATCATTAGGCAAATTACTTTATTTTTACCTCTTTCTGGGGGGGGGGGCAACCAAAAAGTTGAGAAATGATGGTCTTGCGGCCCTCAAACAACTTGAAATAATGACTAGTCCCAGTCAGTCATAGTCCCAGACTAGTCTTTTTTTTTAATATGGGCCGTGGTTCGTTCTTTACTAGGTTAAAGGTATTGTGCAAACCATGATTAATTTAAAAAAAAGACGTTCGACAAAAGATTTTGGTTTAGAAAAGTAAAGAGCTGTGGTAAACCAAAGCCCTACCAGATATAAAGTCAAATAATAATTTAAGCGCAAAACCCAAAACCAACTGAAATAGAAATAAATAACCAAGTCAAACTTCAACAGAACAGAAAATTATCACACAGGAGTAGGACCACACCCGATCCTATGCCTTTCATTTTTGCTTAACTGAAAAGAACCTTAATTACCTTAATACTTAATTACCAGTTACTACAGTAGAGTAGCTTTGGGGCCATCCTCTGGAATATGAGGATTGAAGTTCAGGTCACTTTGTAGTAACGATCTCAACTCAACGAAACGATGCCAATCGGATTACGGACAGTAATATTTATGTTTTGTTTAAAGTAAAAATTTATTTTCGCTATTAATTTTGGAATTAAATTTCATATCTGGGGACCCCGCTGCCTGATTTCCTTTGGTTTTACTCTATTAAATAATAAGTCTGTATTCAATAAGCGACAAAAGTGGTCTTTTGAAATGCTGCAATACTACTATTAATAGACTTTAGGAGCAAGACTTGAGAAGTTTTCCTGTTCATTATTAATTCCCATGGATTCTTTGAGACATTGCAGCTGCCGCTTCAACCACGATTTTTAATTAATGCAGATAACGTGTATTGCACACTGGAAAAAGTTTTCGGCTTTATCTTAGCAGAACTAATGAAAAACGAGCTACCTTGTCATTATTACCAAGAATACCCTTTAAAGTATTTTACAATAACGTCATTTATGGTTGTGACCTATGGTTATAACGTCATTCATCATCTTGTATACGAAATGCAATTTTTTCAAAAGAATGATTTTATTGCAAGTATTGTGTTTGTTACTTACAAAGGTACAAAATGTAGCAAATCCCTTTAAAATGTACCGTTAGACGGCTCTCTATGATATGCCAGTGCCCCGTTAGCAACAGAGGAAAAAAAAAATAGAAAATAGATGCTTCCAATGCAAAAAGTGATTTTTCTTGTTGTTCAAACCAATATATTTTCTTGGCTATTTAAGCCAAGGGATTCCAAGTTTTCTGATTAAGGTTTTCAGCTAAGTTAATTTTAATGGTGTACTTTTTGTTTCGACACAACACCTCTTTTAGGGCCTTCAATCTATTTTTGGTTACTATTGGCCGTGTTCGTCTTCTACTAGATTGGAACTACCGCTGCAGCTAGGATAAGGAAGCTGCTAAGTCTTGCTTAAGTTGGTAAGGTATCAGTAATAGGATCCTAGGTAGCTACGACTAAAAAGTGCAAGGTATCAGTGATAGTAGCATATCCCCCGTGTAGAACCAACTGATGGAAATAGTATTGATTCAGATGAATTTTACTTAAAGTAAAGAATCGATAGAGTCCCAGGTAGAAAAATGGTATTTTTACTAGGGATTCTAATGCCCAGGTTGGTAAAATGGGGGATAGATCGTATCTTAGTCTAGGTAAATTTGTTGTAGGAAAAGAAAATAGTAACTGTTATAGACGGCTATAATTGTGTAGGTACAACAATTTAGTTATAACCAAAACAGCATTCGGTAAAAAAAAGGCCCATAAATTAACATGTTATTCACACGATGGTTAGACAGTAAACCTTATTGATTATGTTATTATAAACCGGAGACTGACAGGATCGATACAAGATACTAGGGTATATAGGAGTGCTGTTTATGATGTTAAAAAGCAAAGATCACCATATAGTAGTGCCTAAGTTTAATCTAAAGCTGAAATTTAGGAAAGATAACTACCTTCCGGAAAGTTCTGATGTTGCTACACTCTGTGATGCAAATTTAAGGAAAAGTTTCAAGGAGCAGTTGAATACTTAATTAGAGAGTCTAAAATTTGACAATGTTGAAGATGCATGGAATAAATTTAGGAATACAGTTTGCGAGGTAGCAGTTTGCGAAGTAGTGAAGAAGCTCTTTACTTAAGCAGCGCTATTACTTTAACTATGAATCAAATGAAGAAAAATGCTAAGAAATTATTTTCAAATTTATCTGAATTTATGTAGCCATTTTTCCTTTTTCTGTCTTGCATGCGTAAACACTGAGTTAGTCGAATTGGTTCCAAGAAAAAGACTCATCAATAAAAAAATTTCCGAAACGAAGTTAAGCATCAATCAAGGGTTTTGACGCTAAAACCTACAAAATAATTGTTCTAATCAATTCATGTAAGAGGCCACTGACTTTTAGAAATCACTTGCACCGGCTGGTGCGTGCGAACCGCGGCAAAAGCGTAGCACGCGTGGTGAAAATATGCACACGTGGTACCCTGAGGTGTAAACTGGGTAGCAAAAGGTTGGCAAATCTTCTTAATGGCTAAAATATAAACAGTGTTTAAGGGATCATGAACCCCTCTTATTTTCAAGGGATGAGGAAAGCGATTTCTACGCGAAATACACAAACTTTAGGATACAACAAAGGACTCTCTTCACAGCTTATCGTAAAAGTAATCTGCAGCAGCAATAACAGAGGCATGTACCCAGAAATTTGGGATGTGCACCTTAAAGGGCCAAAATTAGAAACAAAATAAAAGGCAAAAGAAAAAAAAAACAATATTTAAAATCACCAAAATCTTGACCACTGAGGTAAGGGTACGGGACAGAGGCCACCTATTTTGCATGTTCCCTGCTTATAGGTACTCATTCTTTTGGTGGGGGAGGGGGGAGGGTAAGAAGACGTGTAGTAGGTTTTTCAAACCTGTTCATTTCCTTCGTCGTTATTGTTATCATATTCTAAACAATCTTTATCAGGTGTTTCAACCGTCACTTCCTGGGTAATTTCTTCCATCTGTTCTATAATGTTTTCTTCATTGCTGCCTTCACCTTCTTCTTGAATAGGTTCCTCATCGGTAACAACTTCCTCGCTATCTGAATAGCCATCGTTGGATAATCTTTGTTTTTCCTCGGCACCATCGTAGCTAAAATCACTTCTATTTTCCATCACAATTTCAGACCTAAACTAAATCTAGGATATCTAGACTCTGTTTTCAATTATTGAGGCATCTCGGCATATTATCCATGGCATAAAATCTGCCAGACGTGAATTTCATCGTGTCACCCACGCGAAGAACCTTTTTGATGATTGACGAGATACTTGAAAGAGCAAATATTAATTTTTAGATCATGGCAAAACTCCATAAGGTTGACAGCTATGATAGTGTGGCAGCATGTTTTATAAAAGAGAGAAATAGAAAAACCTTAAACTTGCGCATTTATTACTTTTAGACACATCATCAAGCCATGATAAAGAACGACTTTCGTCGATGGTAACCAAAATTATGAGAAACTTGAGACTTTGATAACAGAGTATACATCACACCAATGTGATATAGTTACCAATCTTGTCAAACTATTGTTAGCAGAAGATTCTTAACAAAACTTTTTACTAGAAAGAAAATGCGGATAATTTTAGAAAAAGAAAAAATGCTCCCAAAAATCGTAGGTTAAGAGGGGGGTGTATTTGGATACAGCCATGAGTAAGAGCATCAGAGCCATGAGGGAAGGGCAAATGGGTAATTGTCCCTTGGCAAAAAGTAAAACAATATAAAACTTCCCTTTGAAACCCAGGTTTAATCACCCATATTTGTCCTGAAAGCTACTTAGAACTAAGTTGTTTTCATTTTAATGAATATATTACTACCTATCAACACATCTAAAGTGCTTCTATTTACACCCATTCATTGGTAACTTGCCTCCTCCCTTACAAATTTCTCGGTGGCGTTCTTGGGTAGCACCTTCAAATCTAAGGCAATTTCTGTTCGTTCTAAGTTATAACTTTCCTCTTTATACTAACCTGGAAAAACTTGATTGCTTTAAAATGTAATCAAGGACTTCCTTGATTCAGGATTTTAAAATTTGAATGAGCGACAACTCTTCCTGACCGCCAGGGTTAAGGTAAAGGAAGTACACTGCTCTGAAATCGTTTTGTTTTGAGTTATAAGCGAAGAATGGTGGGCAAAAGAAGAAGAGGTGGACAAAAGTTTCATACTAGTAGAAAGTTGCTTGCTCCCGCCAAAAATTAAAGAACACGCGTTTTTCTTTATGCATAATGTACTACCCACAGGAGAGTCGAAGTAGAGATGGATTTGAGTGGTAGTAATGGACTATGTAAGCTATGCGAGAAAAAAGAAGAAACGCAATGTCACTTAATGTTAGAACGTGAAAAACAAGAAACAAAAGTAGCAGGGCTGAGAAATTTATTAGCAAGTGCTACAGGTAAAAAAGATGAAGTTAATTTAGAGAAAGCTGTATACCTAAAAGTAGAGAATGAGGCCTATATAAGGACAATAGAGTACATAGTATCGCTTTTTTGTTATTACACGTGGAAGCGAAAAGAAAAACAGAAGGAAGATTAGGATGTGATAAATCGTGTGGAAACAGAATGGAAAAGGATAAGGATTATGAAGTGTAAGAGAATTGAGGACGTGTTTGGTCTAAAGTAGAAGGGAATAGTTTTTGTGTCTTGGTGGGTAAGGATGTGTTGGTAAAAAAAAAAAATAATAATAAGGAATTGAGATTGAGAAAAAATTATAAGGGTTAAAGGTTTAAGGTTTTATATTTGTATGATTTTTGTTCTTTCATTTTGTGGTAGGGATCTAGTTAGAAGATTAGAAAAGGGAGTTTTTTAATTTTGGCATAAAAAAAAAAAAAATGAAAGATGGAATATATATTTATGGAATAGTATTAGATTTCAAGTTAAATATTTCGAACTTTTAATGAAGTGTTTGATTTTAGTTTGATTAGAACTTTTGAATTATAATAGTTAGCTTCAAGATTTGTTCAGTATTTTTAAGTTTATATATTAGGTTAAATTTAAATTTAAGTGAATATTTAGAATGTATGGGGTTTATGATTGAATATAATTTTAGGGAATATAGAAATAATATAGAATTTTGTATCATTTAAATTTTTTTATAGTGTTTAGATTTGAAGTATTTGATACTTCGATTATAGAGTTTAGATTTGAGGTCTTAGATTTGAAGAGTTAGATTTGAATCATTAGAGCTTATTTTATGTATTGAGGGGGATACGATTCGCCTGGATTGTGAAATGTTTGATTTTTGGGAAATTTATTTGAGGATTGTTATAGCTACCTAATAACGCTAGGCTCAGTGAAAACAGAATATGATGAAATATGATCTATTTGAAAAAAAATTGGTGTTATGTTTTTTTTTTCGTTTTTTTTATGTAAATGAAGTGAAAAGTGTTTTAAGAAAATTGAAAGTATTTTAAAGTTCAAAAATGTATATGTATGTAAATTTGTACTTTAATGTTATATGTTATAGACCTAATGAATGGGAGCAGCCTCTTGCCGCCGTGGGTAGCTAGAATGTGAATTTTGAAAATATTGTATCGTAAATTAATGGATGGAGAATCGTATGAAAGGGGAAATTGAAAAAAAAAAGAAAGAAAATTTAGGAAAAAGGTAGATAAAGTGCATTAAAAGAGAGAAAAAATTAGGTATGTTAGGAATTAGAAAGGTAAAAAGCTATAGAATTCGGAGTAAGAGGTAAGGTTGATAGGTAGTAAAGTAAAGGAAATAATAGTGAAATAGTGATGAATTAAATTACAATTAAACAGAAAGTCTTAGAGTAAAAAAAAGCGAAAGATATGAGATTGATTTTTTATTTTATTTTCAGGAGTATGAGAAGAAAAAACAAGACCCGGTTGGATTATGGCCATTGCATGAGACATCACCATCATGGTCAAGAGGAAGAAAGAGAAGAGGAAACCAGAAAGGGACACATCCGGGATGTTTCAGTGTAGACCAAAGAACGCTAGATAGGGGAAAGAAAAGAAGAAAAGTTTGAAATATGAGTTTGAGGGGAATTTTGTATATTTTTAATATTATAGTCTATTTTTAAATAAAAAATAAGCAAAGAATAAAAAAATTATTGTAGGAAAGGAAGTTAGTAAATAGTTGTTGAAAAGTTAATTAAATAGCAAAATACTCCTTTTGTCCCAACCAGGGGCGTCATCTTGACACTCTAAGTTAAGGCAAGGAATTACTACGACCCAAAATCGTAATTTACAGAAGTAAAAACAAAAAGCTACCATGAACAAAACTCATTTCGAAAAAACATTAAAAGTAAACAAAAAATAAGTAAGCAGATAAACATTTATTGAAACTATAATTAGATAGTAATTTACTTATGACATTTGTTCAAAGGTCAATAAGTTATGCATAAAAAAAAACTGAAGTAACTACTAAAACTAAAATATTGAAGTCGATTACGATGCTAAACATAAGATCCCACATGATATTAAACTAATATTGTTATTATAACACGAGTGAACTCGACAAACTGAGTCAAAGCTAAGGCCGCAATGGCTCATTGCTTCAAATATAGAACTAAAGAAGACACAAGTAAATTTTTCTTCATAAGTCAGGTCAGTCATCCACAGTAAAAACAAGGTCCAAGCAAAAATAAAAATTCATCAAAAAGTTAAGAGGTTACATGGAAAATTACACCAGATATTTGGTTTGAGGGGATAAGGAAAAATAGGATGACTTGATTTCACATACATCATCAGCCAACACATCAGGACCAGCAAACTCACCTGTTATTATTCTAACCAGCGTTCCCACTTTATGACAACTTTTGAATAAAGTTGTATGCTGTTGCCGGAAATTTCTCATTTCATAATAAAGCCTTCTTGACAGGGGTTTTCTATCATCTTTTGAAATCAAGGTAGGTCCATGGCCCTCTTCAGCCCTTTTCCTAAAGAATTGTTATCCCTGAAAGTTTCAGACTTAATATCTTTCCTGCTCAAACACTTTTACGATTAATAAGTCATCGATCCGTCAAAACATAACTACTTGAATAACCAGAGATTAATTTGCAAAACGTTTATTTATGGTCGTGAGGTTATCTCGGTAACCATAGAAGGATGAATTTTTGGGTAGCTTTCGAGGATTCTCCCTTTCTTTAGATAAATATTATTACCAAATACACCCATTTTCTTCAATTAACAGTTTGGTCCCAATGCTCTCAGTAATAGAAATCTATAGCGGAACCAAGTTCCTCCACTCGTTACAACTCAATAATACACAAAGAGATAAACAAAGAGAAAAAAAAATTAAAAGAAGGAGAGCCAATCACTAATTCCAAAACAATCATGTGATGCTATGCAACGCCAACTTTTTCTCCGGAGTACTTTTACCATTGGGGTAAGTTGGTTTTTGGGTGGGTCACAAGAGAGCATACTGACCCTTTATTCGTAGTTTGCTCAGTATGCCCTGTTTTGTCTCACGACTGGGGAATCGAGTTGAAGCTCTCAGGAAGCTGCTCTGGGAGGTAAATGGACTTGAAGTTTGTGTTCAGGGGAGGGGGTGAGCTTTTTATTCTCTGGTCCTCTAAAAAGAGTATGAGTTACATTTTTCTGTTTCTTTCTTTATGCCAGTCCTCTTTTGCATTTTGATAAAAATTTTAGAGCAGAAAAAAAGGGATATTCTACTTACTACATCACATATTTCTAGTTCTCCATTTCTATGTAAGGCTTTTTCTATCCGTCTCGTAGATTCTTTCCATTCCATTCTTTCGTAGATTTCTATTACTAACAGTATTCCAAGCCTGCGCCAGCACACAGTGACAGATAATAAATAGTCTAATCGCCAAGGTTAATGCAAACAGAGATAAGTATAACAAACGAGCATTGAGCCAGCTCTACTCAACTTTTTGGGACCACTCTTTCCTTGTCGCCTCTGGTACTTTCTCCTTAAGAAAAAAGATTTAAGCAGAATCCGGAAAATTATTTTAGATTTTATAAATTTTAGTTGTTTCTTCCGCCTTGGTCGAAAAACCAGGTTCTTATTAAAAAAAATCTTGTTTCTGATGTTACTAAGAAACTAGAATTACTGCACAGAAAGCTCTCAAATACAGCTTGCAACCATATTTCTCCACATCACCGGCTAATTATGTTCTTTCAGTTGTGAGTTTTTTTTCTCCCTCTTTGGTTTCTTGTATTTGTTACTCTATTAGTGTGTTCTTGCTAGTTTTTGTTATTTGTGTGTTCTATGTATTTTTTATGTATTACTTCACGTTTTTATAGTTTTGTATAGCATGGGTGAAATAATTAATAATAATAATGTACGTTAGCTAATCTTGTAAATTAAGGTGAAATTCATTGCAACAACAAAACCTCTGCCAGGCAGTCCACACTGCGCCAAGAGAAACAATCTTGGTGAAATGATAAAAAAGAATATTAAGCATACGTGCCAATAAAATTTAATTAAGAAAGTCATACACTTAGGAACCCTGTAAAGACATGAAAGTGTCTTTTTGTGGCTGAATTTGGCAGGTACCTTATTGTGTCACATTTTCCTCCGGAGTCCAGCTGTTTCTACAATCATCATCCCTTCCTTAGAAAAAATAATAGTTTGTTCAGATTTTTAGAGGTTATGATATCCACCCACTTAACAAAATTCTTATTGGCTTACGCATTGCGGAAGCTCAAACGTAATTGTTGAAGCTTGAATAGTTTAAATTCAAAGCAATAAAATGGAAATGTAATAACAAAAGCAAACCACAGGTTTTTTTTTGCCAGGGATGATAAGTTTTACAAGTTGCGCCTACGAAGTTCTAATATGGCTACCGAGTGTTTTAAGAAATATACGAGAATAAAACATCGTTTCATGCTTTGTATAATGATGGCCACCAGAATTTGGAACATTATAAAACAGATTTACTCTACATTTAGTTAAAGATCTGTTTCATCAATTGGTGGGGGAAGGGGAGAAACTTTTTGCCGCCATTTTGAAAATGGGGGGTATTTTCATTGAAAAATTTCTTTTCCTTTTGTAATTTAATTGAAAAAATGACAAATCACCCCCTCTAAGAAACTGAAAAACGTGTTTAGCGTTTTTTGTATTCCTCAAATGGCTCAAGATGAGTTCTCTGTACAATATCTCCTTATTTGCACCTTGAAAGTTCTTGAGTCTAAGCCAAACCCCAAAGAAAATTAAATTGTCTCTGATCAACGCCCTATATAATATACAATCTACGCCTAAAGATCTACGCCTATAGTTCTAGGAAAGAATAGTACCTGAACTTTTCCTGGCTTTCGTGGCACGGGTGGAGGGACTTTCACTGCTTGGACTGGTGACATGCTTCGTCTCACTAAAGAGTCGCCATGATCGAAACTAGTGTGCGGTGACTTTGGAGGCCATGCAACTTTCCTTGCTGTATAAAATAAGGGCTTTTAGGTTGACACGAAGTAAACTAATCATTCGCACTTTGAGAGAACTTATGAAAACAACAAAATGTGCAGTATTAAAAATCCTTAAGTACCATTCAATAGAGAAAACCTAACCGTGCTGTAAAGCACGGTGTATTGTCATCAATAGAGTATAAATTACCTATTAGGCGTTTTTGCTTAGTTCTCCGTACTCTTGGGTTTTGGCTATTTTGCACCCCTTGGGCTTCCTTTTAGACATAGAGATAGCACCCCCCTCCTAATATCTTATAAATTTAGAATACTGATTCTAAAGAACATCTTGTTTCGGTATAAATTACAGAATTTCCAGCTTCAGGGAATCTACTGAGAACAGTTCTTTGCATTGATGCGAAATTTTAGAGAGGTATGGGAGGATTTATTTTTATATGAGAAGGACTATATAGGTCAACACGAAAATCATAGCCAATAGGAACTACTTAACCATCCCATCTATATGTGTACATATTTATAAGTTCGTTAAAGCACTTTATAATAAACTGAGAGCACTTAATATTTTCAACCGTTGTGGTTCTGAAGTATCAAGGACATGAAATAAAAAAATTCTTTGCCCTCTGGACCTTCTTAGGTCTATCATACCCCAAAACTATAATTTACTAAAATTGTTTCATAATTTTGAAGTTTTTGGGGTAGCATGAAATTTCCAACAGTTTTGTTACACTGAACCGTGAGAACAAACAAGCAAACCGAATTAACTAAGTTTGACAAAGCTTTTCGTTCATAAAACTCTAAACATTAACACTGTGGTAATTTCCAAAGACAACTGCACCTTCAAAGGGAAGCTACGCTTTTTTAAACTATTTCGTGTCATGCAAGCAAAGCAATCAAATCAAAGCAAAATATTTAAATTTGACAACACTTTTCGTCCGTGAAAATCTAAAGATTAACAATGTGGCGATTTCCAGACAAACTGCACCTTCAAAGGGAAGCTACAACTGCCGAATGTGTTTCATGCCATCTTTTTTAGCCAATATTTTGCTGATTTTCACTAGCGTATCTATTTTTTTAATTTTATAACCACTACTTTCAGAAACTGCCTAACTACACAAGGAAGCTTTTTAATTAAAAATTGAATTCCCATTTTTATCCTAATTTTTAAGACATCATGAGTGTGTAAGTTTTCGTTTTTAACCAATTCAAGTAACCCAATGTCATTTTCGCTGTTCTTAGCACTTTAAGAATATACAAGAGACACAAGCAAAAAGGTTTAGGATCTGATATGGACTGAACCAATCATGCGCACTGTAAGCAAACTGGACGAGAGACACTAAATGAATGATTAACTTATTCAAGTATTCATGATAATCATAATCTATAGTCGTAACTTAGTCAAGTTAAATTGTTAGCAAAAAACAACAGACGGAAGGAAGAAAGATTATGATAGTAATATCCCGTCGATGTCCAGCAAAAACCACGCATTTGACTTTTTGTAATTTCTTTTTCTAAGGATAAAGTTTAATAGCTTCTTGAGGGTTTAGGACACTTATAAATTTCGTTTTAAATACACAACTTTGACTTGTAGTCTCACAGACATCTCATTTCGATCAATTTTGATTCAGGTAATAAAAAAAGGGTATGACAAGTTATTACAATCTGAAATTTATATCCTATTACCTTAAAACAATTGACGATAATACAACAGTGAAGTTCGGTTCTTGCTTCCAACGCCATCTAGAATCTTATCTTAATCGTAATCTTATATACATCTTACTTTTAACTTCGACAATGCTTTCATCAAAACTGTTTCTGTCATCTCCATCACCGATCCACCCCTCCCCCCTGAAACTCCAAATTGTTACCAACACAAACCCAGTAAGTTCTTCTGGTACGTCCTCTATCCATCTTTCATATCGATATGTCCTCATAAGAAGGTGTACAATAACATAGTGTCCCCTTCCCCTTACCCAATGCAATAATTGGTAACCTAATTTTTGTATCAGTTGACTTTTACATCACTTCAGCCGAAATATAAGCGAGTTGAATTTTCTTGGCTGAGTTTTCCGTTGGTTTATACGGGTTGAGTTTGGTGTAGGTCAAGATAACAGGGAATCAGAATTTCACTGGAGTTCGTGAGACCAGCCCCTAAGCGTTCCCTGAACAGTCATCCTGAATTACATATTTTTCCTTGCCTGTCCTAAGTGCCCTTTTCAATAGTGGAAAGTGTGATTGGAGGGTAACTACCCCGCTCCCACACGCCCACCATTTCCTCAAACTCATTCAATCAAGATTTTGAGATAGCCATTTTGTTCAAGGTAGTTGAAAGATCTGTAAATTATGTATTTGAGCATGACAAACCCCCCCCCCCCCTCCCTCTCCCCCATAGCCCTCATGAATAAGCAGCTTTTTTAAAAACATATTCTGTAAGATGCAAAAAACTAATCATGATATTCATTTCTAGGTATGGCCACCTGTCAAAGAGTCTGCATCGAAAAACCCAGAAGTAAGCATGTCACCCTTAATGCGTCCAAAAAGGGTCAATCGAGACTATGGTTCTTTTTTCTCACAGAATGCAAATCCAAAGAACTTTCCATCCTATAGAGCTCCATCAGGAACCCAGCATTTTACCCCACATCATGATGGTATAACCCAGCTGTAATAATGACCAGTGTCCAACCAGAAGTGCTAACCTGATAAATAAGCTTTGACAGATTGTATTTATCTAGTCAATGGATCTGCCAGTTGCATCCCATATAGAAGTTGTTCTTTGTGCATATTACAACTTTAATCATGTCCTTATCAAGTTCATAATCAAGTTCGTGATCAAGTTCGTTATCCAGTTCACAAAAAAGATTACTGAAATTAGGGCCAAACTCGTTCGGCTGCTTTTCATTATTTTGGAACGCCTTTTTATTCGTAATTGTCCACGAATTTAATTTAAAATATCGTGTTAATTATTATTCACGCTTCACTAACATTTTAAAATAAAATTTTGAAATGTATAATAGTTTGTTGTACTTTAATAATTACTCTTGGAAACGTAACCACCGCTTAAGGGGGTTATTTGGAGTAAGCTATTTCTTACCAGAAAACGTACTAGTCACGAATTTCCAATGGAAAGCGAGGCTGGCTTACAATACCTACTTGCAAAAACTATCATAAATATGGACCAAATAAGACAGTTATTTGAAAACTGACTATGCATGTGTTGTCTTAATCAATTCCTCTCAATAAAATAGCAATGATAGCCGGGTCCCAGCTGTGATTCTCCAATGTTTCTGAAAATACTATTCATTTCTTGAAGTTATTGGTTATAAAGTAATGGAAACAGTCAAACTTACATGTTATTTTTAAGTCATGTGTATAACAATTAGAAAGTTGTGTGTGAAATGATTGCATTTAGTGGAAGGTTGCTTCTAAGAGTCCATGACCACTGGTCCTGTGATGAATACTAGAGAGTAGAAAATTGGCTAATTTAAAACTCTATCTATTATGTTTCTGAGAATAGTTTAAGAATATTTTGTAAACTTAAAAAACATTTTGAGGATTAAACGCATTGCGTGCAACAATTTTGATTTGCTTCAGCAGTTTGAGTAAATTCTCTGCTGCTACTATTTACAGAAGGTACAGGTAAGAAAGAATGCCCATATTTCATTCGCTTGTCATTTTTTTCCTGGTAAGGAGTTTCAAAATTTGAATGACTCTCGAAAATATTCAAAGAAAGCTGAAAGATTTTGTATCAGGCCGTAGCAGTGGTTGGAATGGCTTGATACCCATTGAAACTGGTGAATAAATAATTGATACAATAGAACGAAAGGGAACATTACTCTTATGAATCTTGGGCAAACCATAGATTTGTTATGCCGAACAATAGAAGCGTAACTTGCTATGACGCAGGGGGGGGGGGGGACAACTGCCTTCCCAGACCTCAGTTTGCCCCCCCTCCCCCTCAGCTGAAATTTGGTTTCTTCTAAATTCTTGACAAAACTAAGATAAGCCTGCATAAATCAATCATCCATAGATTGATTTTCTTTAATATATCTTTACCTTTATGGTACTATATAGCTAATTTTTAAGTTTCTCAGGCATTTTCACTTGATTTGGGAAAACTGGCTCCAAGGATTTTGACGAAATTACGCCACTGCTGAACAACCTCTTGAAAAAAACCTATTGTAAAATCGAATATATTGAAAAAATATTGTAAAATATGTATTGGTTCTTTTAGTTTCTCTAACGCATTGGGTGCTTCTTTCGTGAATTTCTTGGTTTTACTGATCATAAGCTTAAGTAAAGAACAGACTCTAGCCCATAATAACCAAAACACTAAAATAAAATGCAATTTTCGACAAAACTCAATCATCATACACATGATCCCTTACGAGGTTGCAGCTATCTGCAAACAAGATGATACAACAAACGCATCAAGAAGACAGCGCTACAACAAAAATGAAAATAGGAAACTATAAAATACGAAAAAGAGATTGAAAAGAAATAAATGAGCTGAACCACTGCTCATAGTGACCAAATTTTAAAATCACTTTTGGAAAAAGTGGTTCTCATCAATCAGGATTAAGGTCAAAAATACTTTCACGAGGCTTATAGGACCAATCTACAAGTCCAAGCTAGTCCATCTGTTAAGAAATATCAATGACACCGTGTCTGACAGAAAGAAGTAAGAAAAAAAAAAAGAAAGAGCAAGGAAAAAAGAAAACGAATAGAAACGAAACAGTAAGAAAAAAAGAAAAGAAAAAGTAAGGGAAAATAACTTGGGAAAAGTAAAAAAGAAAATTTTAGAGAAAAGGAAAAGCTCTAGTCGATACTATCTGAAATATTAAATAAAATGTAATTTTCGACAAAAACTAAATCATCGTATGCATGAACACACACCTATCTTTTGACAAGATAATGTAACACAAGTATCTTTTGAAAAATTTGAATGACTTCGCTGCCTGATTCCTGTGGTTTGTCCTTTACTGTTCCAACTAAGAAAAAGTCATAGGCTTTTTCCTTTGTATAATGTATAAAGTAGCATCAAAGTGCAAGATTATCCGGGTTGCAGCGGTAGCTGGCAACTTAGTAAGAGACGATCACATCCCATAATAAAAACAAAAATAACCACAACTCCTGAAACTAGAGTCTGATCAAAAAAAAGAAGTACACTATTGAAACCGCCTTGTCCAACACGCCTATATAGGAAACTAACTGTACCTTGGCTTAAATAATAAAAAAATATAACGGTTGGAAAATTAAGAAAATTGCCTGCCATCACGATATTCTGCATCGAAGGCATCTTTTTCTTTTTTTTTTTCTAGTAAAGAACAAACCATGAATCTACTAATCGGGATTGCATAATATAAAAGAACCAAACTGGAGCCACTCAAATATGACATCAAACCGAACATAGCATCATTTTTATACGAAGATGCAGTTTTTTGTTAAAAAAAATTCCCTTTTTAACACTGTCTTTCATTAATTACAAAAGCATACATGGCCATTTTCTTTAAATGAACCCTTGAAAAGCTCTCTATGACGTCTGGTGCCCCGCTAGCAGGAGAGGAAAAAGAAAATAAGAGGGCAAATCAATGATACTCATTCAAATAATTTCCACTCTTAGAGTAATAATTAAGAAGTAACCAAGTCATCAAACCTCTTTAGTCCTCAGTTTTATAAATTTTGAGTAAGCGTTTGATTCACCAGAAGAGCTTTAGCAAAGGTCCTATCCTTGTATAGTATACCAGGTACTACTACTACTATTACTAACAACTCACCGCAACACCAAGCCACCTGAGGCCAACACAGCTACGCACGCTCCTCCTCCATCCCAATCTATTCAAAACCTTCCTTTTTACACCCTCCCAGGAAGTTCCCATTTTCTTTAAATCTTTCTTTATGACGTTCTCTCACCCCAGACGAGGACGACCTGCTTTCCGTTTAGCCCTAGACAGTTGGCCAAAAAGACAATCTTCGGGAATCTGTCATCCTTCATCCACACAACGTGCCCTAGCCACCTCAACCTTTCTTTCACTATAGCCCTAGAAAGCGGTATTGAACCACATTTTTCGTACAGCCTACTGTTTGAAATACGCTCAGTCAGCCGGGTACCCAGAACAATCCGTAATCAATTTCTCTAAAAATATCTAGCAAATCTTCATCCGCTTTTCGGAGCGCCCGTGCTTCAGCGCCATATTTGACCACTGTCACCACGGTAGCTTCTAATATTCTAATCTTGGTTTGCAGAGTTATCTTCCTATTCTTCCAAACTTTTTACAACTGTGAAAAAATACCCTGACCCTTGGCTATTGTACTTTTAAGTACAATTTTGTACTGAGCCTTGTACTTTTAACATCTCCACTTCTCCCACCGTCTTTACCAATAATACTACCAAGGTAAGTGAAGCTGCCCACCTGATCAATCTTTTCGTTACCCGACGTGACCCTTTCATCTTCACTTATTCCTAGCCTTAGTGAATTAGTCTTCTTAACAGTAATTTTCAAACCTATTCTAGCACCCTGAACTCGCAAAACCTCTGAAAGTTCATTCATTTTGCTCACACTTTCATCTAGGATGCTTAAATAATCAGCATAATCTAAGATCAGCAGACTTTTTCTTCCCACTTGATTCCGTGGTCTCCCATTGCCTTTCCTGTGCTCCTTAAGGCAAAATCCATCAAAATAAATCATATAAGGGGGGATAGAACACAACCCTGCTTAACTCCTGATTTAATACAAAACCAGCTGCTAACCTCATTTGCTCCTTAACCGCAGCAGTGTTATTCCCGTACATAGCACTAATCACTTTAATGTATTTGTTTGGTATACCATACAAGGATAAAACTTTTGCTAAAGCTCTTCTATCAACAGAATCAAACGCTTGCTCATAATCTATAAAACTGAGCACCAAAGGTGTTTGACAACTCAAGCAATTCCCAATTATTAACTTAAGAGTAAAAATTTGGTCGACACATCCTCTACCTCTTCTAAAATCACACTGTTCTTCTCTTAAAACTGTCTAGAGTATCTCTCAGCCTAAAAAGTGTCATATTGCTAAGTAATTTGCTACCTACAGAGACCAGGCTAATGCCTTGATAATTACCACACTCACTCTTATCACCTTTCATATCAAGTGGTTTAATTAAGGTTTTCCTAAAATCGTTAGGTACTTCCCCTTTTCAAAAATTATATTCATAATCTTCAGTAGCTTATTTCTAACCTCAGAGCTAGGTAAATACATTAAAGTAATTAGTGCTATGTACGAGATTAAATTTGCTACAGTTAAGGTAAGAAACGGGGTTAGTAGCTGGTTTTGTAATAAACCAGGAGTTAATCAGAGTTGCATCCTATCCCCATTTATATTGATTATCTCGAGGAAGTACGTCCTGAAAAGCACAGCAAAGGCAATGAGAGGACATTGAATAATTGGGAAAATAAAACCCACCCACCCTTAGATTATGCCGATGATTTAAGCATCCTAGATAAATGTCCTAGCAAAATCAAAGGATTATTAAAGGTTTTTGAGTGTTCTGGGTACATTGGCGCCCATAAGCTGAATTCCAGGGGGGGGCAAACTTCGTCTAATTGCTACTTTTAATGCTATATAATAGAAATCTCAGAACAAAAATATAAAAATAAGGCAGCATCATTCAGCCAGGGGGGGGCAAGAGCCCCCCCCCCTGTTCCTGGGTGCCCATGTCTGGGTACAAGAATAGGTTTGAAAATTAATGTTAAGAAGACTAAGGTGCTAATAATAGGAATAATTGAAGGTAAAAGAAGCTGGGTAACAAGAATATCAATCAAGTGGACAGCTTCACTTACTTAGCTAATATTAATAGCAAAGACGGTAGGTGCAGTAAAGATGTTAAAAGCAGAGCAGCCAAGCCCCTGGATGTTTTCTCACAGTTTCAAAAAGTTTGGAAGAATAGGAAGATAAGTCTGCGGGCCAAAATATGAATATTGGAAGGTACAGTGATGATAATCATCAAGTATGGTTGTGAAGCATGGCTGCTTCGAATGATTGAGCAGGATTTGTTGCATGTTTCAAGAGAAATTGTCAGCGGGTTATTTCGAGTACCCAACTGAGTGACTGTTTCAAACAATGAGCTGTACAAGAAATGCGGTTCAGTCCTGCTTTCTAGGGTTATTGTGAGAAAAAGGTTAAGCTATTTTGCAGACTATATTCCTAAAATTACTCCAGCATGCTGTACGTTGTCATTTCTTCTTTCTTTTTTAAAATAAAAAAGATGCAGAATTTTTGTTCGGGGGGGGGGGGTACCCGATTTTTTCCCGTGGACTTTGTCTAACAGCATCGAGCAACATTACGGTAGCTCGAGAGCGTTAGTCCGCCCCTTGCGAACGAGGAAGCGTCCACTAGGCATACTTTCGTATCTTTAAGGGACTTTTTTTTTTTTTTTTTTTTTTTTTTTTTTTTTTTTTTTTTTTTTTTTTTTTTTTTTAGTAATGCAAAAACAAAACATTTACATACAGTTAGAACTACAAACTAATTTTTTTTTTTTTTTAGACAGCAAAACAGTTAACCCAAAACGCAGCCAAATAGTAGAAGTAGTCTATACATTTTTTAGTTGTTTTTTTTTTTTTTTTTTAGCTAAAAGTAAGGGTGAAGCGAACCAATAGTACAGCCAATATCTATAAAATGAACTCCAGACGACGATTTTTCTTCCCTGCAAAAATATCGATGACCTTGTCTGGGCAGATGTCAACGTCCCTATGGATTGCAAGGAGATCTATGCCACTCAGTCGTCCTTCTCCTGTTGAATTTCTCAGCCAGGTTTTGAGCCTTCTGAGCGTTGAAAAAACTTCTTTCCGGAGTAGCAGTGCTAACAAGAACAGTCGCAAGAACAGCCAGAAGAAGAAAAACATTTGGAAAAAAGGTGGCGTAGCATGCCTGAAGCGAAGACGCAGCACAAGTAGGCCTCTCTGATACCGGAAGATTCTCCCACTTGATGCGCCATAGCTCAATCTCTTGCTTCACACAGTCTGGTTTGGAAAAAATATGGCCGTACAATTCAACCAATGACTCCAGGTTTAAGGCCTTCAGATCGACAGAGACAATTTTGGCAGGAGAAAGGACGCTGAGATTTGACAACAGTTTCTGGTGAAGCTCAAATCGTAGTTTCAGCTCGGAAGTGAAGCGATCCAGGAAAGGAATAAAGAGCAAGGTTTAAAGTGGTTGAGGAAAGGTCTGGATCGTCTGCATGCATATTCCAGCCACCTCTCGTCCTTGGACGAGTCATCTCTAGTCCTAAGTCGCTGGCAAAACGCTGAGCTTCGTCGAAAATAGAAGTGAAAGCAGTAGCAGAATTTCCTCGAATTTCCTTTGTTTTTGAAAGGAAGGTTTCCAAGTACCTGCATGCAGCTGCCAAATCACAGTCAACTGACTGAAGAGTCTTACACAGTGGAAGCGCAAGGCAGAAAACTCTTTGACCACATGGAGACACACAACAAATTGCGACTGGTTCATCGTGTCCAGCAACTGTGCCGCTTTTGGAGACGTTTTTGCATTTCCGTTCTCTTCAAGAGCCTCCAGGGATCGCAGGATTGGTTGGTACAGCTTAAGAAAAGACACGACTGAATCGTGGCGCTCCACCCATCTTCTTTCGCAGAGTCCGGTTAAAGTGTGTTTCCTCGAATCCAGTAGTATTTCGTTGATCTTTTAAATTCTGTGTCCTGAGTGGGGAAGTATGGTAAAAGCTGCAGACTTGTGACAAGACACCGAAGAAATGCTAAGCGCCGGAATCAAGCATACAGAAGAGATGACCAAGTCGAGACTGTCCGCACTACAATGGACGTAAAGCGCCTTCGGATACTTTTCACGTATAACAGCCTGGACACCCCTAAGATGCCCACTCATCGCTGCTACATTATCATATCCCTAACCAACCATCTTGTACAGATTAAGACCAAGGCTTTTGAGAAATTGCAGGCTTGATGAAGCTAGACCTGGCCCAGTCAAATCAGAAACTGGGGTAAAACCAAGGAATTCCTCGTGTAGGTTCCCTTTGAAAGTGTAGCGGACGCAAACAGACAGCTGCTCAGTATTCGAAAAGTCCACCGTTTTCATCGGCTAGCACCGAAAAGCATGGACTTGCGTTTACTCTTTCCACAATAGAACCTCCCCGGATGCGGCGATAATACCATTCTGGATAATGGAAGAAAGATATGTGGCATTTCCGGCCGCAGAAAGAAGATGGTTCTTCAGAACATCGTCACCGTGTCTCGCCCTCAGCCGCAGTAGTGCTCGGAAGTTGCCATCATTGTGAGAAGGTTCTGGATTCGAGACCAAAATGGAGCCGGAATCGTTGGTACCATGAAGGGCAAGTTGTTGCCACCCACAAAATATCAGCGTCTCAACAATTGGTCACAACTTCTGGCAATTTTCTTGAACCAGCGCTTTCTTCGCCACGTCTAGCTGGTTCACGATATTGTCCTGCCTTTTCTCCGAGATAGAAATAAAGTTTTCAGCCGATACGGTGCAGTTTTTTTGAAACTGTGCTTGTTGATGAGCTGTGAAGCACTCTATCGCATCCTTCCAGTTCCTGAATGGTTTGGTGACTAGATTTCCCAAGCGCTGGTGGCAGCCTTTGCCAGCTGTCTCTGACGAGAACAGAACGCAAAAATCTACAAAAAGTAGCGTCCTCAGACGGAGAGTAGGACAACTAACTGATACGAGCGAGCCAAGTTAACTGAAACTTCAGCTTCCGTTTTTTGGATACTGGAAAAATGTAGGAGATATCTGGAGTCCAAGTTCAGCAAACGCAGTTTAGAATTTGCATCGAAACTGGATGATTTGTTGACAAAACGACCGATGTCATTTGCAAACGACGACAAAGACTTGGTTGGTGCAGATGCGTCGTGGTTGGTTTCCATTGTGTGTGATTCAGCAGCTTCAACGATGGCTCCAGTGCCCTCCAGATCCACAGGTGTAGATGAATGCTCCGCAGACGTCCCGCTAACACCATTGTCAGAAACAACCCTGGTCCGCTTAGGCACGAAAAACGACGTAATGTCACACTTCCGCTTCATGTTGAAAACCGCTCTTCTCTTATCCAAGTCCTAAATTGAACTGAACTGAACTGACAATCTTGCACCCTCCTCTTATAAAATTTACCTCGAGCGCCCAATAATCCTAATTTACTATGCAAGGTCAAGTGAACATGGGGTTACCTAATTGGCAATTAGGTAACCCCATGTTCACCTGACCTTGCATAGTAAATTAGGAGGGCAATTAGTAATTGCGTAAGCGATTGCACAACCATTTACTCACAAATGCAATAAGATTTAGTGTGGGAGCGTATTTTGTTTTCTGGTAAGGTTTTGTCTTTACAGGTATTTTTTAGACTAATTTTCGACTCGGTCAAAAAAATTTGGGGGGGGGGGGAGGAGAGGGTTCAAACCAAGTACCCCCCCCCCCCCCACCCTGGATACGGCCCTGAAAAGATGAAAGCTTTATATAGCAGTTTCCTTATTTACAAGATGAAAATCTTGGCATTTTTCTCCATGACCACACCAACTTTTCTATGACGAAATAAATAAGAGATCCAAATAGAGACAGGTCCTTTTACTAGAAAGTGGAACAAAATATAAAACAAAGTAATGTAAATATTTCTATGACACAGTCGGTCATCATCATCGAATTTAATACTCAAAATAATTAGAAAATATTCACCGCAGTATTACAGAATTCAAGAACAGTTAGTGAACTTTTTAATCAATGGACCGGTATATTGCTTTGACCCTAAAGTGATTATTTTGTTTAGTACAAATATAGTTTCTTTAACTTTGATACATTAGTAACTCTACTGATGATGATGACCGACTGTGTCATCGAAATATTTAGAGCCTTTGTTTGTTTTTTTTTATTTCTCTGTCTAATATAAGGGCCTGTTCCTATTTGGAACTCTTATTTATTAAGATGAATATCGTAAAAAATACAAAGACAAAGTATTAATAGCCAATAATTGGCAACGAATTCGTGCTGCTACAAGCTTTTCAAACCAACGCAATTTTTCGTTTCTGTACTACAAAAATGATGCTAAATAAAAAAAAATACATATAATCCATAAACCTTAGCCTTTATCAACATGCGTAACACTACCAGGCAGGGGCAACTTATTTTGAAAGCACTGTTTCCAGATTGTAAATAAAAGTAGTTTATTATCCCCCTGCCCCTTAGCTGTAGCCCTGCCAGTCGTAGAGAACAGTTCATTACCTAATAGTGTTCTAGAATGGCTGTGGTTACGGAAATTATTTTGAAACTTTGTTTTGCACACTAGATCCTTCATCCGGAGCAAGCAAGAAACTAAACCAGACCTGGGTCTTCCAAATTGAATTTGAGAATTCCAGAATTTTCTAAATAACTGTAATTAATTTGCATAGGAAGTGATTGATTGACTCAGATAAAGGGTTGAATAATGTTTCAAACAGTATGATTATTTATTAGCTATCTCATAATGCTTCTAGATTACAAATTAACCCTGTTGACTATAAAATTCGTTGAGAATATTTTATCCTCAATATTTTAAAGATTTACAATAATTCTAGTCCACTGTCGCAAGCTTAACTAATTCTATAACAATAGTAATATAATGTACCTTTTGTAATAATAACATAATGCAGTTCATGACTGATTTTTTAGTGAAAGATGGTGATATCAAACCAGATATCCCTGAAAATTTGAAAACTGCTGCACTTGGTTCAGTATTCTACCGCAGAATCTGGGCGGTAAGGTTGCTGTGATATCGTCATTTCGTACACATGCAGACTGCAGCTTGGTTTTATGGTATGAAAAAACATGGGATTCTAATAATGTATGTGTTGCTTTCGTCCCGAAAAAGCCGGTCACACAAAAATAAAGATCAAAATAGAAATAGTCAAGTTTAAGCCACAAGCAATTTGTAAAACTGTTTATACCAATCGTATCCAAAATAGGCCAGTTTGACGTAAAATAAGCCAATATGGCAACGCTGTTTTTGTTTTTTCTTGCCACAAACTAATGTGAGAGTGCGTATGTTAAAAGCTAGCATAAAAGAAATGAAGAGAGGTATTTCAATATAGTTCAAATTGTAGCAAAAATGTAATTTTCGATAATAAACCATTTCAAGTTGGTTCCCTTCATGAACAACCAAAATATCTTTGTGAACTCCCAATTTGTTAGGTTCTGCCTATGGAACTCTTGTGCATTACACAAACCGCATTAATCTATAGACCCCGGTTGAGAACCCCTGGTAAAAGCTTAGAGTTAGTTCAGACGTTTGGGGGAAACACGTGTGAACAATCTCCCTATAGGGAGATTGTTCACACGTATCCGAACTGCAAATATTGGCAAAATATTCAAACATCAGAAGCCATGACTGAAGATGATCATACAAGCTAGATGAACTTATAGATGCTAGATGACTGATACAAGCTAGATGACTGAAGATGAACTGATCATACAAAACTGGATAATTCTGTACAAGGACAATCAAATTGGGTGTTTTATAATGCCTGACAATCGACATGTTTTTCAAATTATAAAATACCACCACAAATTCCCAATCACTTCGGCCCTCCGTATGGAAATGCTGGAAAAAAAAATCCAAACCATACTCTGAATGGGAATTACGAAACTCCCTATCGAAACTCCCATAGGGACAATGGGAATTCCCAAACGTCTGAACTAACTCTTAGACAAAAACTTCCGATTTTAAGATTGAATCAAAGAGAAAAAACTAATCCAAAGAGTAATTATGGCTCCTTTAATGAAAAATTTATCAAAAGTGAAATGCCAAAAAGCTTGCTGAGAGTTACGTGAAAATCTTCATTAAATCCAGCTTGTAAGTGAAGCTTTATTTCGAACACATCATTTTCACAAAATCTGAAAAAAAAAGAATTTAAAAAGTCTATGTTAAAACCAAGACACTAGCAAGAAAAACCAGACATTTCTGGACCTTTAAGCAAATTGGGTAAAGAGTAGCCATTTAGAAGCGGGGATTCTGCCTGAAAGTCCAAAGGCAAACACAGAAATGCCATTTAAGGGACAATACTGAATTGCACTTCTCTCTTGGTTATTGAATATGAAAGTCTTTGAAACGTGTTGTTATAGCAAAGAAAAAAAAGAAAATAGGTGGTTGCATTAAAAATTTCTGTGGAAGGGAAAGCCTGTAAAAATATTCGAAGGATAAGTTTTTTGAGAAAGGTAGAAGAAATGTTGTTTGCGTTCCAGAAAATTAAAGACACATACACAGGGAAGTGGCTTTCAGGTCCATGATCCTCTCATTTTACGTTTGTCCACAATCTCATTTAATCAATGCAATATATATCCTTACTAAAAATAATTAGTTTTTGGGTTAATTTCTTAGATTATACCCCCCCCCCCTCCTCCGAAAAAAAACACATATATATATTTCTGCATTCATACCTAGAAAAGCATCATATTAGAATATTACACAATTTTTCACTTCATGTACTTTTACTATACCAGAGGATCCGGTCAATTTCTAATTCCCCCACACCACACCATTAGCATCAAGGAAATTAGATAACTTTGTGGGTAAAATATTTCTTGATCATTCTCATACTTTTTTAAATTGGACATCCTAGGTCCCCCAGACTTAAATAAAATAACTTATTTTAAAATAAATCAATTAAAAATATAAATTAATTTAAGTCTAGCGGTGGACATGTTATATTCTCCTGAAATCGGTATCATGTGTATATATTCACCTGCATAATTACTGGGCCCAGGGAACTCTCTTTTCTCTTATCCGTACAAGCAGAGATGTGACTCATAATTCGAGACTCTTCAAAAATCAGACAGATGGCCTTGACGTTATCAGATGACTATCCCAAATCAAAATACAGTACTTAAATATAAATCACATGTTCGAACATATATCTGAATCAAAGATCTGTATAACTGGAGCACCTAAATCAGGTTTGTACGGCCCTCTGGTCCGCTTTGTAATTTTAGGCATGTTGTACATTTTGCAACATGCCTAATTTTTTTCGAGATTTTTGGCGGAACTGAATATCAGTCTTTCAACTAAAACGTGCAATTTCAACGCCCTTGTCGGTTCTTAGATGGTTTACGGAGCTGAGACATGGCATGCATCAGCTACAACCCTAAAGGCCATCGATATATTTCAGTCAAAGAGCCTGAGAAGAATCGAAGGTCTGCGGTGGTTTGACGTCGTGAGAAGCAGTAGCAGCTCACCAAGCAGTATCGGTTTTCCATCCAAGGAGCCAAGCGTACTTTACGATCGTTTAGAAACTTACTTGAATGCCCGTGCACTTACCCGCAAAGATGATCTTTGACATTGACTATTAGAAAGCCGGTTGGAAAGTAACCTCGCGGCCGACCGAAGAAATAAGAGGCTGGCAGCATGTCCGAGTTCCTGGTGATGGCGAACATCAGACTGAGCGATTTGCAAACACTTGCCACGGACCGAAGCAGACGCAGGAGGGAGACGTCACTCTTTACACCGAGCAGCGCCCGGAAGAAAACCTAAATAAGTAAGTCAAGTACGTTTTACGACGCACAATCGTTCAGGGGTCATATTAGGAAGATAATTAGATAGCTAACATCGAGTACCGTAAGATCAATTCTCTTACAGCCCCCCTTCTGGCCGTAATAAAGAAAGGTATATTAAACTACCTTGGATTCGTAATTTTTTCACAATAATTTAGGATGTGGTGTTAAAAGATCCTATTGCTGTATCAAATCATAACATGGTAAGTATATACCAAATGATGATTGATTTCCCCCAAAGTAATTACAAGTATCGGTCTAGAACTGCTATTTTAGCACTATAATTGCCGCAGCCCCTTGGATGGCGTTCCCACATTATGAAGATAGCTCATTTAAACAAGGGGTTTATCAGTTACTATAGTAGATCTAGGGGTGTGTTATAATTTTGAAATTGGAGTCATGTACAAACTGTGGTCCTTATAGTTGCAGGACCTTGTAGCTTAAATCCTTTTGTAATTCCCCCCTCCCAGCCAGATCCCTAAGAAATTATAGGTTGTATATATGTTACGGCTTTTGATCATTCGGGGTAGTTTAGGGATTATAACTGATTGGCCCAGACGACCCAGACAGTTCTCTGTGGTCCGTAAAAAGTTGAAAGCAGCGTTTCAAGTTGCTAAAAAACCAATTTTTTGAATTGGAAATTTGCATATTTATGCATCAATCGTCTGGCAGAAACAACACACTTAAGATTTTTTAGAGTCTATTTATTGCATTCTTCAAGTACAGAAATACATTCAAAAATTTAGTCTGACTTCAGGTTAACGGTTAAATCTGACAGCAATATTTTTGCCGAATCTATTCTTTATATAGATACATATCTATGGATAAATCATTTATATAGAAAAAACATCCCTATGATTTTTAACCCACTGTAAAATTATGTAACCATTAGAGACTATTTTGTTTGTGGAAAAAAAAAATTTAATTTACGTCTTAACCACAGTATATATAATATTTATGCTGCGCTGTTAACACATTGAGAAACGTGGGTTTGCACCTTAATTTGGCAATAATACCTCTCAATACTAATATGTACCATCTGTCATTAACTTAAATCATGTATTAAATCAGTGTCGTTCAACAATAATACGCATTTACCGATTTAGTCCCATTTTCATGAAGTAAAGCCTTTATCTAAACTTAATACAGCACCCGGAGCCAGGGGCGTCACTAGCGAAAATATTTTCCATTTTTCCCAGTAGACTTCGGTATGCAGGCTGCAGAAAACAAGAGTTGTCACGGTTTGCATCGTCTAAGCCATTCATTAGGGCTCTGAGGACGTCTCAAGAGTTCTTTGGCATAGATAAATTTCCAGTCGTCCAGCGGATCGGCTCAGGGATTAAAAATTACCTCTTAATAACAAGCAGGTGGACGCCTAGGATGTTGTTTAAGTTGGAACTTGTATTTGGCTAGTGAACCTACTTTTTTTTCACTGCTGCTTTTGGCGTCTCGATTTTTATCTCTACCTGATCAGTCTGAGAAGAGAGCATATAAGATCTCACGTGTCGCCCTGAGTCTTGTGTTTGAAATCATCACATCAAGCTGTTCAATCTGAAGCTTTTCTGCAAGAATCTACGTCTTAAAGAGAATCTACGTCTCTACAAGAATCTACGTCTTAAAGAGGACATGGCATATGAACATAGGAATCAGAGTAAAATAAAAGCAGTTATTGTAGAAGTTTGACTTTTTTTTATTACCTTGTCTTGTCGGTTCTATTAGCTCTTTGAAACCTTCAACAATAGTGTCACAGCTGGTCCACAACGCTATCAAATTCTTTGACCTGGACAACCATATTGTCATTGAAAGATTCTTGAGCTTCAATGTCGATTCAGCACTCTCAACTACTCATTTCTCAGCAATGGCTCGTTTTATTCAACCCATAAAGAAGACGTACAGTTGCTGTAGGATTTCAAACGTTTATCGAACTGTGTAGGTGTTGCTGCGGCGTGTTCCGCAATGAGATTCCCTCTATGAGCCATGGATCAAATTTAGCGTACTTGTCTTCCCAGTTCGGATCATATGTGTTCTTGGACACCCTGTCGAATACCAGACATATTGCTTGCATCATCACAGCTCTGAAACATATATACCTCTCTGGTTACGCCCTTCTTTTCTAAGACTTCTAGAATTTCTTTGACAGTAGTGTATGACCAATTTGATTCTTTTGGTTGCTTTTGTGGCAAGCGAGTTGCAAACAACTTGTTCAGCAGCTAAAATCCATTTAGACTCGTTGTTTTTGTGAAAAATGGCATTGATCCGTTTACCACAGTCTTTGTCGAATATTAAATTAAAAAAAAAAAAAAAAAAAAAAAAAACGAGCGAGTTTAAAAAAAACTCGCTCTTTACACTAAAGTTTGAATTTTGTTCGAATCACAAATCCCTGAATCACAAAGGTTGTTAATCAGAATAGATAGCTCTTTTGAAAGCAGTAAACTAAACATTAGTTTAAAGAGCGAGGTATTGACTAGGGGACCCCTCATATACGTGATAATTTATGTTTGTTTTTAGTTTTAATGTTGCTCTTTACTTTCAATTGAAAAAACTTGTTTTTTTAAATTTTATTTCTGATCGTTTTTTAAATAATACTGGGAAATCCGGCGCCCCTTCATAGAAATAACCCTTCCCCCAAGGAAAAGTTCTCCTGCGTAACCCCTCCTCCGATCCCCCCCACCCCCCTACCGTAAAAAATCCCCCCTGAAAACGTCTGTATACTTCCCAATAACCAATTCTATATGTAAACAATTGGCAAAGTTCATAGCTTGCAGCCCTTCTCCCGGGAACTATGGGGGACTAAGTCATCCTCAAAGACATACTTATTAGATTTTCAACTATGCTGAACAAAATGGCTATCTCAAAATTTGATTGGGTAACTTTGGGAAAAACAAAATAAGCGTTTGAGGGGGCCAAGTTGCCTTCCAATTTTTTTGGTCACTTAAAAAGGGCACTAGAACTTTTAATTTCCGTTCAAATGAGACCTCTCACGATATTCTAGGACTAATGAACCGATAAGATCACCCCTAAAAAAAAAAAAAAAAAAAAAAAAAAAAAAAAAAAAAAAAAAAAACGCATCTGTGATCTTCCTTCTGGCAAAAAATACAAAATTCCAGATTTTTGTAGATAGGAGTTTGAAAATCTACAGTAGGGTTTTCTGTTACGCTGAATTTGATGGTTTGATTTTCATTAAGATTCTATCATTTTTAGGGAGTATTTCCCTCTTTTTTCAAAAATAAGGCAAATTTTTTCAGGCTCTTAACATTTGATGAGTTAGACTAAATTTGATGAAACTCATATATTTGAAATCAGCATAAAAATCCGATTGTTTTGATGTATCTACTGGTATCAAAATTCCGTTTTTTAGAGTTTTGGTTACTATTCAGCCGGGTCGCTTCTTACTTACAGTCATGGGCACCCATATGGAGGGGGGCAGGGGGGGGGCTCCCGCCCCCCCTGGCTGAATGATGCTGCCTTATTTTATATTTTTGTTCTGAGATTTCTATTATATAGCATTAAAAATACCAATTAGACAAGGTTTGCCCCCCCTGGAATTCAGCTTATGGGCGCCCATGCTTACAGTTCGTTACCACGAACTGTTTGATATTCATGCACGTTAAAACTTTATTTCTACTCGATTTGTCCTTAAACTTGACATATCTAATGCCTTTCGTTAACCTATTCCTTTGCACTTGAGATCAATCATCCAACTCGCGTAATCTGTGAATTTGAAACTGACATGAGGTTCACTTGGATTGGCGTCGCTCTTTTACTATCCACAGCTCTTAATCTACTAACCACTCAGCCAGCCATAAAACGTGACTGCGACCTTAACCCCGTTCTGGAAGTAACTGGTACTAGTTTCCATCGAACTCGGTTTTCACCCATTCTCCCCGGTTAGTAAAACTGGTACATTTAACGGCTGAGATCGGAATCTTCGAAGATGTCATGTCAGTTTTTTCGTGTTCTTCATTTAGCCGAATGAAAGATAGTGGCGCCATCCGTAAAATTAGGGTATGCTTTGGTAAAATCCCTGCATTTACCGACCAATACTGAGATTTTGGTGGATGTCATGTTATTATTTTCATGTTCATTATGTAACCGAATAGAAAAGTGTGGTGCCGTCCGTAAAATCACTGCACGGGTTGGTACAACCGCTATATTTACCGAACGAACGGTACACGTAATGTCAGCACTTTCTTGTTCTTTATATGACCGAATGATAAAATATGGCACCGTTCGTAAAGTCACGACACAAGTCAGCAAAACCGCTGGATTTACCGACCAAGATTGAACTTTCGTTAGAAGTAATTTCACTATTTTCATGTTCTTTATTTATCAGAATGGAAAACTGTGATGCCATACGTAAAATCACTGCACGAGTAGGTAAAAACTGGTGCATTTACGGACCGAGTTTGAAATTTCGGTATGTGTCATGTGAGTGTTTTCATGCTCTTTATTTAAACAATCGGAAAATGGTGACACCATCCGTCAAATCACGGTAGGAGTCAGAAAACTGCTGTGCTTACCGACAAAGTTCGAGATTTCTGTAGATGACATATCAGTATTTTCGCGGTCTTTATTTAACCGAACAGTAAATTTTGGTAGCGTCGGAAAAATCGTGGCGAGAAGCACCACGATCTTACCGAGTGGCCAAAAAATTGGGTGGGATCGACCACCTCCTCCCATATGTGACCGGCCAAACCTGGAGCAGGGTAGCTACATACACCCAACTATTAAACAAATCATTGGCCATAAAAAACGGGATAAAGCAAAAAAAGAGAAAAAAAAGCAAAAAAAAAAACAATCTATCGTCAACCTATGCCATAATAATAATAATAACGACAAAACATCCCTAAGTGCCATCCGTCCCAATTTTCGCTACAATAAAGAACCATACGTGAGGAGTGTCAAAATTTCTTTTCAAACTGTAGCCCGTGTTACACTTTTATGCACTTGAAGTCAGCGAAATTTATGATGAAATACTAGTCAATATATTGTCAACTATCAGTAATAGCTGAACAAACCTATCAGCATAAAGTGAATTCAAGAAAAGAATACCTTTAAAATTCACTACACCATCCCCGTCAAAATCAGCTTGCTTGATCATCTCAGCAATCTCTTCATCAGTTAAGTTTTCGCCCAAATTAACGCTGACGTGTCGGAGATCTATGGCACTTACGACTCCGTTGCCATCACTGTCAAATAGGTTGAAGGTGTCTTTGACTTCCACGTCACAATTATAGTCCTTGATTGTTTTAGCCATAACAGTCACAAATTCAGTGAACTCAATTGTGCCATTTCCTAGAATTTCTGTTTGTTTAGTGTCAAAGGGGATTTTAAACTCTATACTCTAATTTTTTCAATCACTTTGTATATAATCATGCAGCCTTTGATTAATCAGTTCTCGTCAGTAGAGATGACCCTAAAGGTCCTACTGGGGCTCCTTATATGGGCATAGAACCACGTGGTTAATGGGGTCAATGACCTCTTTCTCCAGGTGTGTTTTTGGCACGCCCTCAGCGAAGGTCAATGTTGTTATTGTTTCCGAGGCAAAATGCCAAGGTCAATGTTGTTGTTGTTTTGAACAGAGTCATTAGAGAGAACACGTGGTTAATGGGGTCAATGTTGTTGTCGTTCGAAGCAAAGTTAATGACACTTCCTTCCTGTTCGAGGCAGATGTTATGATCCAGAAATAGTATTTGTTATTGTTATTCGAGCCAGATGTTATGAGGTTACCGGGAAACAGTTAATTAATGTCTGACAGATGACGTCAAGTTAATTAATGTCTTTGCATTTCCAAAGAGAATTGTCTCCGAGAAACAGTTAGATCACACATGATGTCATGATTGATTGATTGACACGAAAGGGAAATTAATTTGTTGTTTCTAACAAGAGAATCGTTTCCGAGCAGACGTATTGATCTTAGCGCGCGAAAAGGTTTCCAAATAATTTGAAATGCATTGGCGCAGAGATGCCAAACAAAAGGAACATGCCGAAATTCCGTTTAGGGATAATTTTGGCGAAACCGTTTTAGCTATTTTATGGAACTATTTCGGCGAAACAGCTAGAGACATTTTAAAAGGTGATTTTTGAAGAGATTTTGGAGGAGGTTTTGAGTGTGGTCGTTATAATACACAAGTTGTATTTTAACAGTGTTGTGAGGTCCTCTACCCCAACCCAAAGGCTTCTCATACCCCACCCCAACCCCGAAGGAAGCCCCCGGTCCTCAAAGGCCCCCAAGCTCTCAAAGGGCCACCGGAGCCACCAAAGGCCCACCCAGACCCCCAAAGGCCATCCCCGGGTCCCCCAGAGGCCCATCGAGCTCCCGAAGGACCAACGGGATCCCAAAGGCACTCCACCGGCCCCCAAATGTCCCCCAGGCCCTCAACTGCCCTTCCTGTGCCCCGAAGGAAGCCCCCGGTCCTCAAAGGCCCCCCAAGCTCTCAAAGTGCCACCGGAGCCACCAAAGGCCCACCCAGACCCCCAAAGGCCATCGAGCTCCCGAAGGACCAACGGGATCCCAAAGGCACTCCACCGGCCCCCAAATGTCCCCCAGGCCCTCAACTGCCCTCCCTGTGCCCCGAAGGAAGCCCCCCGGTCCTCAAAGGCCCCCAAAGCTCTCAAAGGGCCACCGGAGCCCCCAAAGGCCCACCCAGACCCCCAAAGGCCATCCTCGGGCCACCCAAAGGCCCTCCCCAGGCTTCCAAAGGCCCTCCCTCGGTCCCCAAAGGTCCCCCAGGCTCCCAACTGGCCCCCGGACCCCCAAAGGCCTTCCCCCGGCACCCAAAGGTCCACCGGACTCCCAAAGGACCAATCGGCACTCAAGGGCCCCCAGACCCCCAAAGGCCCTTCCCGGGCTCCCAAAGGACCACCCAGCCCTTGCTTTAGTTTTAGTTAAAAGTATAGAATGTTTTAGCTTAGAGTCTTAACTTAGAGTTCTTGTTGAAGTTCTAGTTTAGTTTAATTTTAGTTAAGAGTTTGATGTTTTACCTTTGAATTTCAGTTGGAGTTTTAGTTTGGTTTAGTTAAGAGTTTGGTGTTTTAGCTTGGAGTCTTAGCTTAGAGTTTAAGTTAGAGTTGAAGTTTATTTTAGTATTAGTTAAGAGCCTAGAGTTTTTAGCTTAGAGTCTTAGCTTAGAGTTTTTTTTGTTAGAGTTCTAGTTTAGTTTAATTTTAGTTAAGAGTTTGATGTTTTACCTTTGAGTTTCAGTTAGAGTTCTAGTTTAGTTTAGTTTTAGTAAGAGTTTAGAGTTTTTAGCTTAGAGTCATAGCTTAGAGTTTTTGTTGAAGTTCTAGTTTAGTTTAGTTTTAGTTAATAGTTTAGAGTTTTAGCTTAGAGTCTTAGCTTAGAGTTTTTTTGTTGAAGTTCTAGCTTAGTTAAGAGTTTGATGTCTTACCTTTGAGTTTCAGTTAGAGTTCTAGTTTACTTTAGTTTTAGTTAAGAGTTTAGAGTTTTAGCTTAGAGTCTTAGCTTAGAGTTTTTGTTGAAGTTCTAGTTTAGTTAAGTTTTAGTAAATAGTTTAGAGTTTTAGCTTAGAGTCTTAGCTTAGAGTTTTTGTTAGAGTTCTAGTTTAGTTTAATTTTATTTTAGAGTTTAGAGTTTTAGCTTAGTCCTAGCTTAGAGTTTTTTTTGTTAGAGTTCTAGTTTAGTCTAATTTTAGTTAAGAGTTTAGAGTTTTTAGCTTAGAGTCTTAGCTTAGAGTTTTTGTTGAAGTTCTAGTTAGTTTAGTTATAGTAAATAGTTTAGAGTTTTAGCTTAGAGTCTTAGCTTAAAGTTTTTGTTGAAGTTCTAGTTTAGTTTAGTTTTAGTTAAGAGTTTGATGTAATACCTTTGAGTTTCAGTTAGAGTTCTAGTTTAGTTTAGTTATAGTTAAGAGTTTAGAGTTTATAGCTTAGAGTCATAGCTTAGAGTTTTGTTGAAGTTCTAGTTTAGTTTAGTTTTAGTTAATAGCTTAGAGTCTTAGCTTAGAGTTTTTGTTAGAGTTCTAGTTTAGTTTAATTTTAGTTAAGAGTTTGATGTCTTACCTTTGAGTTTCAGTTAGAGTTCTAGTTTAGTTTAGTTTTAGTTAAGAGTTTAGAGTTTTTAGCTTAGAGTCTTAGCTTAGAGTTTTTGTTGAAGTTCTAGTTTAGTTTAGTTTTAGTAAATAGTTTAGAGTTTTAGCTTAGAGTCTTAGCTTAAAGTTTTTGTTGAAGTTCTAGTTTAGTTTAGTTTTAGTTAATAGCTTAGAGTTTCAGTTATAGTTCTAGTTTAGTTTACTTTTAGTTAAGAGTTTAGAGTTTTTTAGCTTAGAGTCTTAGCTTAGAGTTTTAGTTAGAGTTCTAGTTTAGTTTAGTTTTAGTTAAGAGTTCCGAGTTTTAGCTGAGTCTTAACTTAGAGTTTTTGTTAGAGTTCTAGTTTAGTTTAGTTTTAGTTTAGAGTTTTAGTTTAGACTTAGAGTTTCAATTAGAGTTCTAGTTTGGTTTAGTTAAAGTTACGAATTTAGAGTTTTAGCTTAGTGTCATAGCTTAGATTTTTACTTAAAGTGATAGTTTGGTTAAGTTTTAGTTAAGAGTTTCCAGTTTTAGCTGAGTCTTAGCTTAGAGTTTTTGTTAGAGTTCTTGTTTAGTTTAGTTTTAGTTAAGAGTTTAGAGTTATAGCTTAGAGTCTTAGTTTAGAGTTTTTGTTGAAGTTCTAGTTTAGTTTAGTTTTAGTTTAGAGTTATAGCTAAGACTTAGAGTTTTTGTTAGAGTTCTAGTTTAGTTTTAGTTAAGAGTTTAAAGTTTTACCTTAGAGTCTTAGCTTAAAGTTTTTGTTAGAGTTCTAATTTAGTTTAATTTTAGTTAAGAATTTGATGTTTTACCTTTGAGTTTCAGTTAGAGTTCTAGTTTAGTTTACTTTTAGTTAAGAGTTTAGTGTTTTACCTTAGAGTCATAGCTTAGAGTTTTAGTTAGAGTTCTAGTTTAGTTTTAGTTAAGAGTTTAGAGTTTTACCTTAGAGTCTTAGCTTAGAGTTTTTGTTAGAGTTCTAGTTTAGTTTAATTTTAGTTAAGAATTTGATGTTTTACCTTTGAGTTTCACTTAGAGTTCTAGTTTAGTTTAGTTAAGAGTTTGGTGTTTTAGCTTAGAGTCTTAGCATAGAGTTTTGGTTAGAGTTCTAGTTTATTTTAGTTTTAGTTATGAGTTTAGAGTTTTTAGCTTAGAGTCTTAGCGTAGAGTTTATGTTGAAGTTCTAGTTTAGTTTAGTTTTAGTTAATAGTTTAGAGTTTTAGCTTAGAGACTTAGCTTAGAGTTATAGTTTTAGTTTAGTTTTAGTTAAGAGCTTAGAGTTTTAGCTTAGAGTCTTAGCTTAGAGTTTGTGATAGAGTTCTAGTTTAGTTTAGTTTTAGCTAAGACTTCGATGTTTTACCTTAGAGTCATAGCTTAGAGTTTTAGTTAGAGTTCTAGTTTAGTTTAGTTTTAGTTAAGAGTTTAGAATTTTAGCTTAGAGTCTTAGCTTAGAGTTTTTTGTTAGAGTTCTAGTTTATTTTAGTTTTAGTTAAGAGTTTTTAGCTTAGAGTCTTAGCCTAGAGTTTTTGATAGAGTTCCACTTTAGTTTAGTTTTTAGTTAAGAGTTTGATGTTTTACCTTAGAGTCATAGCTTAGAGTTTTAGTTAGAGTTCTAGTTTAGTCTACTTTTAGTTAAGAGTTTCGAGTTTTAGCTGAGTCTTAACTTAGAGTTTTAGTTAGAGTTATGGTTTAGTTTAGTTTTAGTTTAGAGTTTTAGTTTAGACTTAGAGTTTCAATTAGAGTTCTAGTTTAGTTTTAGTTTTAGTTTAGAGTTTTAGTTTAGACTTGGAGTTTCAATTAGAGTTCTAGTTTGGTTTAGTTAAAGTTATGAATTTAGAGTTTTAGCTTAGTGTCATAGCTTAGATTTTTACTTAAAGTGATAGTTTGGTTAAGTTTTAGTTAAGAGTTTCCAGTTTTAGCTGAGTCTTAGCTTAGAGTTTTTGTTAGAGTCCTAGTTTAGTTTAGTTTTAGTTAAGAGTTTAGAGTTTTAGCTTAGAGTCTTAGTTTAGAGTTTTTGTTGAAGTTCTAGTTTAGCTTAGTTTTAGTTTAGAGTTTTAGCTAAGACTTAGAGTTTTTGTTAGAGTTCTAGTTTAGTTTTAGTTAAGAGTTTAGAGTTTTACCTAAGAGTCTTAGCTTAAAGTTTTTTGTTAAAGTTCTAGTTTAGTTTAATTTTAGTTAAGAATTTGATGTTTTACCTTTGAGTTTCAGTTAGAGTTCTAGTTTAGTTTACTTTTAGTTAAGAGTTTAGTGTTTTACCTTAGAGTCATAGCTTAGAGTTTTAGTTAGAGTTCTAGTTTAGTTTTAGTTAAGAGTTTAGAGTTTTACCTTAGAGTCTTAGCTTAGAGTTTTTTTGTTAGAGTTCTAGTTTAGTTCAATTTAGTTAAGAATTTGATGTTTTACCATTGAGTTTCAGTTAGAGTTCTAGTTTAGTTTACTTTTAGTTAAGAGTTTAGTGTTTTACCCTAGAGTCTTAGCTTAGAGTTTTAGTTAGAGTTCTAGTTTAGTTTAGTTTTAGTTAAGAGTTTAGAATTTTAGCTTAGAGTCTTAGCTTAGAGTTTTTTTTAGAGTTCTAGTTTATTTTAGTTTTAGTTAAGAGTTTAGAGTTTTAGCTTAGAGACTTAGCTTAGAGTTATAGTTTTAGTTTAGTTTTAGTTAATAGTTTAGAGTTTTAGCTTAGAGTTTTTGTTAGAGTTGAAGTTTAGTTTAGTAATAGTTAAGAGTTTAGAGTTTTTTGCTTAGAATCTTAGCTTAGAGTTTTTGTTAGAGTTGAAGTTTAGTTTAGTAATAGTTAAGAGTTTAGAGTTTTAGCTTAGAGTCTTAGCTTAGAGTTATAGTTAGAGTTAAAGTTTAGTTTAGTTAAAGTTAGGAATTTAGAGTTTTAGCTTAGTGTCATAGCTTAGATTTTTACTTAAAGTTCCAGTTTGGCTAAGTTTTAGTTAAGTGTTTAGAGTTTTAGCTGAGTCTTAGCTTAGAGTTTTTGTTAGAGTTCTACTTTAGTTTAGTTTTAGTTAAGAGTTTAGAGTTTTACCTTAGAGTCTTAGCTTAGAGTTTTTGTTAGAGTTGAAGTTTAGTTTAGTTATAATTAAGAATTTAGAGTTTTTAGCTTAGAGTCGTAGTTTAGAGTTTTTGTTGGAGTTCTAGTTTAGTTTAGTTAAGAGTTTAGAGTTTTATCATAGAGTCATAGCTTAGAGTTTTTTGTTGAAGTTGAAGTTTAGTTTAGTCACAGTTAAGAATTTAGAGTTTTTAGCTTAGAGTCTTAGCTTAGAGTTTTACTTAGAGTTCTAGTTTAGTTTAGTTTTAGTTAAGAGTTTAGAGTTTTATCTTAGAGTCTTAGCTCAGAGTTTTTGTTGAAGTTCTAGTTTAGTTTAGTTAAGAGTTTAGAGTTCTACCTTAGAGGTTCTTACTTAGAGTTTTACTTAGAGTTGAAGTTTATTTTAGTTATAGTTAAGGGTTTAGAGTTTTAGCTTGGAGTCTTAGATTAGAGTTTTTAGTTAGAGTTCTAGCTTAGTTTAGTTTTAGTTAAGAGTTTAGAGTTTTACCTTAAAGTCTTAGCTTAGAGTTTTAGTTAGAGTTCTAGTTTAGTTTAGTTTTAGTTAAGAGTTTAGAGTTTTATCTTAGAGTCTTAGCTCAGAGTTTTTGTTGAAGTTCTAGTTTAGTTTAGTTAAGAGTTTAGAGTTCTACCTTAGAGTTTTACTTAGAGTTGAAGTTTATTTTAGTTATAGTTAAGGGTTTAGAGTTTTAGCTTGGAGTCTTAGATTAGAGTTTTAGTTAGAGTTCTAGCTTAGTTTAGTTTTAGTTAAGAGTTTAGAGTTTTACCTTAAAGTCTTAGCTTAGAGTTTTAGTTAGAGTTCTAGTTTAGTTTAGTTTTAGTTAAGAGTTTTTAAGTTTTACCTTAAAGTCTTAGATTAGAGTTTTAGTTAGGGTTGAAGTTTGGTTTAGTTTAGTTATAGTTAAGAGTTTATAGTTTCAGCTTAGAGTCGTAGCTTGGAGTTTTAGTTAGAGTTATTGTTTAGTTTAGTTTTAGTTAAGAGTTATAGCTTAGAGGTTTAGCCTAGAATCTTAGCTTAGAGATTTAGTTAGAGTTGAAGTTTACTCTAAACTAGCATAACCACAAAATTCCACAATATTGCATAGAAATACCAAAACCATAGGTTAGGTTAGGTTAGAGGTTAGATTTCTCCACGTTTAAGTTAGAGGTTAGGTTTCTCCACGTTTAAGTTAGGTTAGATTAGGTTAGCTTATCATGAGCGCTCAAGATAATCTAACCTAATCTAACTGGTACAAAGTCGACATGGGGGGTTAGATAGCTTTTTGCACGCGCGGGACCCGGGAAGCACCGGTGGGCCCGGGAAGAACCGCGGGAAGCGCTGCGAGATTAGGTTAGGTTAAGTCAGGTTAGGTAAGTTAGGTTAGTTAGCTAAGTTAGGTTAGGTTAGGTTAGCCTACGTACGTGCGCGTACGTAGGCTAACCTAACCTAACCTAACTTAGCTAACCTAACCTAACTTACCTAACCTGACTTAACCTAACCTAATCTCGCAGCGCTTCCCGCGGTTCTTCCCGGGCCCACCGGTGCTTCCCGGGTCCCGCGGTGCAAAAAGCTATCTAACCCCCATGTCGACTTTGTACCAGTTAGATTAGGTTAGATTATCTTGAGCGCTCATGATAAGCTAACCTAATCTAACCTAACTTAAACGTGGAGAAACCTAACCTCTAACTTAAACGTGGAGAAATCTAACCTCTAACCTAACCTAACCTATGGTTTTGGTATTTCTATGCAATATTGTGGAATTTTGTGGTTATGCTAGTTTAGAGTAAACTTCAACTCTAACTAAATCTCTAAGCTAAGATTCTAGGCTAAACCTCTAAGCTATAACTCTTAACTAAAACTAAACTAAACAATAACTCTAACTAAAACTCCAAGCTACGACTCTAAGCTGAAACTATAAACTCTTAACTATAACTAAACTAAACCAAACTTCAACCCTAACTAAAAACTCTAATCTAAGACTTTAAGGTAAAACTTAAAACTCTTAACTAAAACTAAACTAAACTAGAACTCTAACTAAAACTCTAAGCTAAGACTTTAAGGTAAAACTCTAAACTCTTAACTAAAACTAAACTAAGCTAGAACTCTAACTAAAACTCTAATCTAAGACTCCAAGCTAAAACTCTAAACCCTTAACTATAACTAAAATAAACTTCAACTCTAAGTAAAACTCTAAGGTAGAACTCTAAACTCTTAACTAAACTAAACTAGAACTTCAACAAAAACTCTGAGCTAAGACTCTAAGATAAAACTCTAAACTCTTAACTAAAACTAAACTAAACTAGAACTCTAAGTAAAACTCTAAGCTAAGACTCTAAGCTAAAAACTCTAAATTCTTAACTGTGACTAAACTAAACTTCAACTTCAACAAAAACTCTAAGCTATGACTCTATGATAAAATTCTAAACTCTTAACTAAACTAAACTAGAACTCCAACAAAAACTCTAAACTACGACTCTCTAAGCTAAAAACTCTAAATTCTTAATTATAACTAAACTAAACTTCAACTCTAACAAAAACTCTAAGCTAAGACTCTAAGGTAAAACTCTAAACTCTTAACTAAAACTAAACTAAAGTAGAACTCTAACAAAAACTCTAAGCTAAGACTCAGCTAAAACTCTAAACACTTAACTAAAACTTAGCCAAACTGGAACTTTAAGTAAAAATCTAAGCTATGACACTAAGCTAAAACTCTAAATTCCTAACTTTAACTAAACTAAACTTTAACTCTAACTATAACTCTAAGCTAAGACTCTAAGCTAAAACTCTAAACTCTTAACTATTACTAAACTAAACTTCAACTCTAACAAAAAACTCTAAGCTAAGATTCTAAGCAAAAAACTCTAAACTCTTAACTATTACTAAACTAAACTTCAACTCTAACAAAAACTCTAAGCTAAGACTCTAAACTATTAACTAAAACTAAACTAAACTAGAACTCTAAGCTAAGTCTCTAAGCTAAAAAACTCTAAACTCTTAACTAAAACTAAAATAAACTAGAACTCTAAAAAAAACTCTAAGCTAAGACTCTAAGCTAAAATTCTAAACTCTTAACTAAAACTAAACTAAACTAGAACTCTAACTAAAACTCTAAGCTAAGACTCTAGGGTAAAACACTAAACTCTTAACTAAAAGTAAACTAAACTAGAACTCTAACTGAAACTCAATGGTAAAACATCAAATTCTTAACTAAATTGAACTAAACTAGAACTCTAACAAAAAAACTCTAAGCTAAGACTCTAAGGTAAAACTCTAAACTCTTAACTAAAACTAAACTAGAACTCTAACTAAAACTCTAAGCTATGACTCTAAGGTAAAACACTAAACTCTTAACTAAAAGTAAACTAAACTAGAACTCTAACTGAAACTCAAAGGTAAAACATCAAATTCTTAACTAAAATTAAACTAAACTAGAACTCTAACAAAAACTTTAAGCTAAGACTCTTAGGTAAAACTCTAAACTCTTAACTAAAACTAAACTAGAACTCTAACAAAAACTCTAAGTCTTAGCTAAAACTCTAAACTAAAACTAAGCTAAACTAGAACTTCAACAAAAACTCTAAACTAAGACTCTAAGCTAAAACTCTAAACTCTTAACTAAAACTAAAACTAAACTAGGACTCTGACAAAAACTCTAAGCTAAGACTCAGCTAAAACTCGAAACTCTTAACTAAAACTTAACCAAACTAACACTTTAAGTAAAAATCTAAGCTATGACACTAAGCTAAAACTCCAAATTCATAACTTTAACTAAACCAAACTAGAACTCTAATTGAAACTCTAAGTCTAAACTAAAACTCTAAACTAAAACTAAACTAAACTAGAACTCTAATTGAAACTCTAAGTCTAAACTAAAACTCTAAACTAAAACTAAACTAAACCATAACTCTAACTAAAACTCTAAGTTAAGACTCAGCTAAAACTCGAAACTCTTAACTAAAAGTAGACTAAACTAGAACTCTAACTAAAACTCTAAGCTATGACTCTAAGGTAAAACATCAAACTCTTAACTAAAACTAAACTAAAGTGGAACTCTATCAAAAACTCTAGGCTAAGACTCTAAGCTAAAAACTCTTAACTAAAACTAAAATAAACTAGAACTCTAACAAAAAACTCTAAGCTAAGACTCTAAGCTAAAATTCTAAACTCTTAACTAAAACTAAACTAAACTAGAACTCTAACTAAAACTCTAAGCTATGACTCTAAGGTAAAACATCGAAGTCTTAGCTAAAACTAAACTAAACTAGAACTCTATCACAAACTCTAAGCTAAGACTCTAAGCTAAAACTCTAAGCTCTTAACTAAAACTAAACTAAAACTATAACTCTAAGCTAAGTCTCTAAGCTAAAACTCTAAACTATTAACTAAAACTAAACTAAACTAGAACTTCAACATAAACTCTACGCTAAGACTCTAAGCTAAAAACTCTAAACTCATAACTAAAACTAAAATAAACTAGAACTCTAACCAAAACTCTATGCTAAGACTCTAAGCTAAAACACCAAACTCTTAACTAAACTAAACTAGAACTCTAAGTGAAACTCAAAGGTAAAACATCAAATTCTTAACTAAAATTAAACTAAACTAGAACTCTAACAAAAACTCTAAGCTAAGACTCTAAGGTAAAACTCTAAACTCTTAACTAAAACTAAACTAGAACTCTAACTAAAACTCTAAGCTATGACTCTAAGGTAAAACACTAAACTCTTAACTAAAAGTAAACTAAACTAGAACTCTAACTGAAACTCAAAGGTAAAACATCAAATTCTTAACTAAAATTAAACTAAATTAGAACTCTAACAAAAACTTTAAGCTAAGACTCTAAGGTAAAACTTTAAACTCTTAACTAAAACTAAACTAGAACTCTAACAAAAACTCTAAGTCTTAGCTAAAACTCTAAACTAAAACTAAACTAAACTAGAACTTCAACAAAAACTCTAAACTAAGACTCTAAGCTATAACTCTAAACTCTTAACTAAAACTAAACTAAACAAGAACTCTAACAAAAACTCTAAGCTAAGACTCAGCTAAAACTGGAAACTCTTAACTAAAACTTAACCAAACTATCACTTTAAGTAAAAATCTAAGCTATGACACTAAGCTAAAACTCTAAATTCGTAACTTTAACTAAACCAAACTAGAACTCTAATTGAAACTCTAAGTCTAAACTAAAACTCTAAACTAAAACTAAAAACTAAACTAGAACTCTAACAAAAACTCTAAGTTAAGACTCAGCTAAAACTCGGAACTCTTAACTAAAACTAAACTAAACTAGAGCTCTAACTAAAACTCTAAGCTAAGACTCTAGCTAAAAAACTCTAAACTCTTAACTAAAAGTAAACTAAACTAGAACTATAACTGAAACTCTAAGCTATTAACTAAAACTAAACTAAACTAGAACTTCAACAAAAACTTTAAGCTAAGACTCTAAGCTAAAACTCTAAACTATTTACTAAAACTAAACTAAACTAGAACTTCAACAAAAACTCTAAGCTAAGACTCTAAGCTAAAAACTCTAAACTCTTAACTAAAACTAAACTAAACTAGAACTCTAACTGAAACTCAAAGGTAAGACATCAAACTCTTAACTAAAATTAAACTAAACTAGAACTCTAACAAAAACTCTAAGCTAAGACTCTAAGCTATTAACTAAAACTAAACTAAACTAGAACTTCAACAAAACTCTAAGCTATGACTCTAAGCTATAAACTCTAAACTCTTAACTATAACTAAACTAAACTAGAACTCTAACTGAAACTCAAAGGTATTACATCAAACTCTTAACTAAAACTAAACTAAACTAGAACTTCAACAAAAACTTTAAGCTAAGACTCTAAGCTAAAACTCTAAACTATTTACTAAAACTAAACTAAACTAGAACTTCAACAAAAACTCTAAGCTAAGACTCTAAGCTAAAAACTCTAAACTCTTAACTAAAATTAGACTAAACTAGAACTCTAACAAAAAAAAACTCTAAGCTAGGACTAAGCTAAAACTCTAAACTCTAAAATAAAATTAACTAAACTAGAACTCTAACAAAAACTCTAAGCTAAGACTCTAAGCTAAAACTCTAAACTATTTACTAAAACTTAACTAAACTAGAACTTCAACAAAAACTCTAAGCTAAGACTCTAAGCTAAAACTCTAAACTCTTAACTAAAACTAAAGTAAACTAGAACTCTAACTGAAACTCAAAGGTAAGACATCAAACTCTTAACTAAGCTAGAACTTCAACAAAAAACTCTAAGCTAAGACTCTAAGCTAAAACTCTAAACTATTAACTAAAACTAAACTAAACTAGAACTTCAACAAAAACTCTAAGCTATGACTCTAAGCTAAAAACTCTAAACTCTTAACTAAAACTAAACTAAACTAGAACTCTAACTGAAACTCAAAGGTAAAACATCAAACTCTTAACTAAAATTAAACTAAACTAGAACTCTAACAAAAAAACTCTAAGCTAAGACTCTAAGCTAAAAACTCTAGGCTCTTAACTAATACTAAATAAACTTCAACTCTAACTTAAACTCTAAGCTAAGACTCCAAGCTAAAACACCAAACTCTTAACTAAACCAAACTAAAACTCCAACTGAAATTCAAAGGTAAAACATCAAACTCTTAACTAAAATTAAACTAAACTAGAACTTCAACAAGAACTCTAAGTTAAGACTCTAAGCTAAAACATTCTATACTTTTAACTAAAACTAAAGCAAGGGCTGGGTGGTCCTTTGGGAGCCCGGGAAGGGCCTTTGGGGGTCTGGGGGCCCTTGAGTGCCGATTGGTCCTTTGGGAGTCCGGTGGACCTTTGGGTGCCGGGGGAAGGCCTTTGGGGGTCCGGGGGCCAGTTGGGAGCCTGGGGGACCTTTGGGGACCGAGGGAGGGCCTTTGGAAGCCTGGGGAGGGCCTTTGGGTGGCCCGAGGATGGCCTTTGGGGGTCTGGGTGGGCCTTTGGGGGCTCCGGTGGCCCTTTGAGAGCTTTGGGGGCCTTTGAGGACCGGGGGGCTTCCTTCGGGGCACAGGGAGGGCAGTTGAGGGCCTGGGGGACATTTGGGGGCCGGTGGAGTGCCTTTGGGATCCCGTTGGTCCTTCGGGAGCTCGATGGCCTTTGGGGGTCTGGGGGGGTGGGCCTTTGGTGGCTCCGGTGGCCCTTTGAGAGCTTGGGGGGCCTTTGAGGACCGGGGGCTTCCTTCGGGGCACAGGAAGGGCAGTTGAGGGCCTGGGGGACATTTGGGGGCCGGTGGAGTGCCTTTGGGATCCCGTTGGTCCTTCGGGAGCTCGATGGGCCTCTGGGGGACCCGGGGATGGCCTTTGGGGGTCTGGGTGGGCCTTTGGTGGCTCCGGTGGCCCTTTGAGAGCTTGGGGGCCTTTGAGGACCGGGGGCTTCCTTCGGGGTTGGGGTGGGGTATGAGAAGCCTTTGGGTTGGGGTAGAGGACCTCACAACACTGTTAAAATACAACTTGTGTATTATAACGACCACACTCAAAACCTCCTCCAAAATCTCTTCAAAAATCACCTTTTAAAATGTCTCTAGCTGTTTCGCCCGAAATAGTTCCATAAAATAGCTAAAACGGTTTCGCCAAAATTATCCCTAAACGGAATTTCGGCATGTTCCTTTTGTTTGGCATCTCTGCGCCAATGCATTTCAAATTATTTGGAAACCTTTTCGCGCGCTAAGATCAATACGTCTGCTCGGAAACGATTCTCTTGTTAGAAACAACAAATTAATTTCCCTTTCGTGTCAATCAATCAATCATGACATCATGTGTGATCTAACTGTTTCTCGGAGACAATTCTCTTTGGAAATGCAAAGACATTAATTAACTTGACGTCATCTGTCAGACATTAATTAACTGTTTCCCGGGAACCTCATAACATCTGGCTCGAATAACAATAACAAATACTATTTCTGGATCATAACATCTGCCTCGAACAGGAAGGAAGTGTCATTAACTTTGCTTCGAACGACAACAACATTGACCCCATTAACCACGTGTTCTCTCTAATGACTCTGTTCAAAAACAACAACAACATTGACCTTGGCATTTTGCCTCGGAAACAATAACAACATTGACCTTCGCTGAGGGCGTGCCAAAAACACACCTGGAGAAAGAGGTCATTGACCCCATTAACCACGTGGTTCTATGCCCATATAAGGAGCCCCAGTAGGACCTTTAGGGTCATCTCTACTCTCGTCTTTATATCTGAATGTTTCTCCATCTCCCCCATCCTATAACCTCACTAACTACTTCCGACTATGGATTTCTAGCCGTAA